>OY293303.1:20586487-20854073 GCA_958502075.1 Orchestes rusci
TATAGAATAAAGAATAAACTAACATATCCAGTCTTTCCAGAAGAGCCTTCCGAATACTCAAAAAAATTAATATTTAGAAAAAGCTGCAATCTTTGGGTGGTAAGTTTATTCTTTATTCTATAGACAATGACCCATAAAAAAATTCATCGTGTGACATTATCAACTACAGGGTGTACCACCCAGATTGCAGCTTTTTCTAAATATTAATTTTTTTTGAGTATTCGGAAGGCTCTTCTGGAAAGTCTGGATATGTCAGTTTATTCTTTATTCTATAGACAATAATCCATGAAAAATTCATCGCGTGACATCATCAACTACAGGGTGTACCACCCAAAGATTGCAGCTTTTTCTAAATATTTTTTTTTTTTGAGTATTGGGAAGGCTCTTCTGGAAAGTCTGGATATGTCAGTTTATTATTTATTCTATAGACAATAGCCTATGAGAAATTCATCGCGTGACATCATCAACTACAGGGTGTACCACCCAAAGATTGCAGCTTTATCCAAATATTAATTTTTTTTGAGTATTCGGAAGGCTCTTTTGGAAAGTCTGGATATGTCAGTTTATTCTTTATTTAATAGATAATAACCCATGAAAAATTCATCGCGTGACATCATCAACTACAGCGTGTACCACCCAAAGATTGCAGCTTTTTCTAAATATTATTTTTTTTTGAGTATTCGGAAGGCTCTTTTAGAAATTCTGGATATGTAAGTTTATTCTTTATTCTATAGACAATAGCCCATGAAAAATTCATCGCGTGACATCATCAACTACAGGGTGTACCACCCAAAGATTGCAGCTTTATCCAAATATTAATTTTTTTTGAGTATTCGGATGGCTCTTCTGGAAAGTCTGGATATGTCAGTTTATTCTTTATTTTATAGACAATAACTCATGAAAAATTCATCGCGTGACATCATCAACTACAGAGTGTACCACCCAAAGATTGCAGCTTTTTCTAAATATTATTTTTTTTTGAGTATTCGGAAGGCTCTTCTGGAAAGTCTGGATATGTCAGTTCATTCTTTATACTATAGACAATAACTCATGAAAAATTCATCGCGTGACATCATCAACTACAGGGTGTACCACCCAAAGATTGCAGCTTTATCCAAACATTAATTTTTTTTGAGTATTCGGAAGGCTCTTCTGGAAAGTCTGGATATATTAGTTTATTCTTTATTCTATAGACAATAACCCATGAAAAATTCATCGCGTGACATCATCAACTACAGGGTGTACCACCCAAAGATTGCAACTTTTTCTAAATACATATTAATTTTTTTTGAGTATTCGGAAGGCTCTTCTGGAAAGTCTGGATATATTAGTTTATTCTTTATTCTATAGACAATGACCCATGAAAAATTCATCGCGTGACATCATCAACTACAGGGTGTACCACCCAAAGATTGCAACTTTTTCTAAATACATATTAATTTTTTTTGAGTATTCGGAAGGCTCTTCTGGAAAGTCTGGATATATTAGTTTATTCTTTATTCTATAGACAATGACCCATGAAAAATTCATCGCGTGACATCATCAACTACAGGGTGTACCACCCAAAGATTGCAGCTTTTTCTAAATATTAATTTTTTTTGAGTATTCGGAAGGCTCTTCTGGAAAGTCCGGATATGTCAGTTTATTTTTTATTTTATAGACAATAACTCATTAAAAATTCATCGCGTGACATCGTCAACTACAGGGTGTACCACCCAAAGATTGCAGCTTTTTCTAAATACTATTTTTTTTGAGTATTCGGAAGGCTCTTCTGGAAAGTCTGGATATGTCAGTCTATTCTTTATTTTATAGACAATAACCCATTAAAAATGCATCGCGCGACATCATCAACTATAGGGTGTACCACACGACTCTTGACTGAAAAACATTGTTTGTTGCTGTTTGATCTTTTTTGTTTCATTTAGAACTTTTGCATTTGCATATTTATGTAATAATAATAATCTTCTATTTATTGCATTATAATAATAATCACTATAATAATTATAATACAAATACCTAATATAATACTTGTGTGGCGTGATTTTATGGCTACGCAACTGTTCTATGAATGTTGAAAGTTTTTATCGCTGAGAATTTTATGGCCAACTTCACACTAACGATTATTTTAATGGCAAATTCATCTATTCAGGGTGAAACAAAAATTAGTTACAGCTATAATTTTGTAAACATGTAAACATGTATTTTGCATTTTTATTTTTGAATTATACGTGAAATTCTGAGTATATTCCATGTGACATACCCCACACCTATATTCAACCGTTTTCGAGATAACGGGATTTTAAATTCATAATATTAATTATTTAAAAACTGGTAAATGATTTTATTAGTTGACAAATTGAATTTTATGTTCATTTGGCAATGTAATTAAGTGGTAACCAACTGAAAAAAAACATAATCGCTTAGTTACCTAGTGTTTATATTGCTACCTCTTGGCGGTGAATTCAAAATAGACAACTAAGCGATTCGGTTTCTTTAAGTTGCTTAGTTATCATTTGTTTACGTTGCTGATTGGACATTCTATTCAATTATTGAACCAATAAGAACATTAACCACAAGTTGTCCAAGATGTACTTGGTGTCCCATTTTGGGTACTTTTGCGGGGTATCTCCGTTATTCTTATAGATAGAAAGTTGCGGTTTTCGCGACAGTGTGCTACTTTTTCGTGAAACTAAAGATGCCATTAAAAAAATCAATAGTCCTTTTAGTTTTGAAAATACAGGGCTAAACTGAAAATGTTGCATTTTAAGGTACCCCTCGTATCTAAACTATTAGATAAGTAACGGAAAATGTGAAAACTGTTTCTTATATAACTTTTCCCGTCGAATTCGATTCTGCCTTCGGAATTAGTATACAGGGTCAGGTCAAAAAGTTTTTTGACCCAACTTTATTTTTTTAAATGGATCACCCTGTTTATTTATAGTCCATAAGATTTGTCTTTTTTTTACCTTTTCAGAAATATATAACAGTATGCACTTTTTCTCATAAACACCCAAATAAATGACTACTTTCTGAAATAAGGTGCATAATTTGATAGTAGGCCATGGATAACAATAATAAACAACTAATCTTCTTGTACATTAAATAAAAATACTCATAGATTATTTCAATTACAGTAAGTTTGTAACAAATTTATAGCATTGTGTAACATACATTACAGAAACACAAAAATAACATTATTAAAAAAAACACACTTCTAAAGATGATGTGTTGCTTCTATATATCCTAAAACAACTATCTCTTTTCTTTCCTGGTTCCCTATGTTGTAAGTTTTAGGACGCGGGCGAACAAATGATCCGTGCTTAATTAAATTTGCTTTTAAACGAGCAAATATATCAAAAAACGGTTGCCTTCTTTCTGGATATCTAACAAGCAAAAACTTGTAATGTAATGATGAGATTTTCGTAGCCATAAACTCACTTACCTTTGGAAATATGATTCCGAAGCTTCTTCAGAATTTTCATTACTCTGTATAAAACATACCATAATTTCATAATTTTCAAACGCTGCCATGGTTTGCCATGGAAAGTCGATCCAAAAACAATGAGACGATTGACATTTATTTTTGTTTGTTGCCATAGCAACTAATATATACATTTAATTTCAGAAAATTTTCATTTATTTGAGTGTTTATGAGAAAAAGTGCATACTGTTATATATTTCTGAAAAGGTAAAAAAAAAGACAAATCTTATGGACTATAAATATACAGGGTGTTCCATTTAAAAAAATAAAGTTGGGTCAAAAAACTTTTTGACCTGACCCTGTATACTAGTTCCGAAGGCAGAATCGAGTTCTACGGAAAAAGTTATACAAAAAACAGTTTTCACAATACCTCGAATACATTTTTTTTGCAAAATTAAAATTCTCTCAGTTTCCACCGAATTTCTCCAGAAAACCAGACCATACCTTATTCTAGATTGAAAAAAGGCATGGTAGGCCATAAGAGCAGCATCAACCTCAACCTTCTCAGCAACAACTCTTAGCGCATAACAATACCTAGATATGGCTATTGCTATTACGACACTTTCGATGTGCGCTCCCCCAATCCAATCTCCTATCAATTTTCATCCCAAGAAATGAGACTTGTTCCGATGACTCTAATTTTACTCACTAAAGATCAATGTGGTATCATCTGCGTATAACACCGTGTACTATCCTGTTACTTCTGACAATTCGTTGGTGTAAAGAATATACAATAAAGGCCCAAGAATTGATCCCTGAGGAACACCCCTTGTGACGCTGATTTTTTCTGATGTTATGGGCCTGCCATAAGAGTCACACTCGGTCACTTGCTGCGTTGGATTTCGTAAAAAAAGATCCATGCACATCGCCAACGTATGACTCTTGTTATCAAGTGGGTCTGTTATCTTTACGAGTGCCTGATATATAGCTCTCACTGTAGATTATCCTTTTCAAAATCCATTTTGAGTATTAGAAATTATTGAGTGCTGCTCCAAAAAGTTCATCAGCCTGTTACAGATAAGATTTTCAAATAATTTGCAAATGTTGGAGAGGAGTGAGATAGGTTGGTGGTTCTGTTCCTGGTCCAATGCTCCTTTTTTATGGATAGCTCTAATAAGTGCATTCTCAAGACGATCGGGATAGATTCCCGTCTCAAAGAATAGCCTTATTATGTGCGATAATGGTTCTGAAATCCATACTGCGATTTATTTTATCAAGTGTGTTGGTAAGCTAATGTAGTAATCACCGATTCAAAAACGCCAATAAACATCCAATAGTCATGCTGATGTCACAAGAACTATTATTTAAAGCCTGTTCATAGATGTAAGAAAGTGACTGACTGACTTCCATTAGTCTACCCCTTGATTATATGAAATTGAAATATGACCGACCAGGTCCGTACTTTGGTTATTATTTAATCTAGAATGTAGTCTTGCACAAAAATTGCGGACGTTGCTGTGGGAATATTGATGATTTTGGGCAGTATTATATTTTCACTGCAAATTTGACTGACAATGATACTTCATGAACGTTCGCTTCATAGGGCACACTGCTCAAAATAATCAATATTCTAACGGCAACATAGGTGAGTAAAAGTAAAAGTAAGTAAAAAAAAACTGGGAGTTCAAGGTCTGGAGACCTGGGGGGCCATAAAATTGGAACAACTCGGCCGATCCATCGGTGGGGGTACGTTTGATTTGAATACGCACGAACTTGATGTGCATAATGTGTGTGCATTTGCATTCTTATGGGTTGCAAAATCCCCACTTCATTCGAGAAGAAAGGTCTCAGTACCGTTTCAAAGTAAACCTCTGGACTGGTATCCTAAACGGACATGTAATTGGTCCATTCGAATTACCAGAAAATCTAAACTGGCAAGCTTATTTACATTTTTGTGAAAACGAACTACCGCTTCTTTTGGAAGATGTTCCTTTGGTCGCACGCCGAATAATGTGGTTTCAAATTGATGACTACCCGGCACATTATGCACATCAAGTTCGTGCGTATTTAAATCAAACCTCAACCCACAGATGGATCGGCCGACTTGGTCCAATTTTATGGCCCCCCAGGTCTTCAGACCTAAACCCCCAAGTTTTTTTTTACTGGGGTTGCATAAAAGAGTAGGTTTATGCAAAGCCAATAGGTACTATTGATGAATTACGTCAGCGAATAACTGGCGCAGCCCAAGGGGTAAAATTGGCAAGAAATGTTAGAAGGATAAAGAGGGCATTTTAAAAAGATGCCGCGCCTGCATCCGCGTTGGTGGTGGTCACTTTGAACATATTGTTTGATTTTTTTATTTTTCCTAAGTTAAATACATTTTTTATTAACATTATTTGATTTTGTTCAATTTTTAGAATCGTCTCATAAGGTAAATTAGGTATATCCTTCACTGTAAGTCAATAACAGTAAACTGTTTATTATAACAATGGGTAGTTTGTAGAAGTACATCAAATGAGCAAACTTTTCAAGTCACTAGCCAGCTTGTGTAGATCTTTTTTTGTATAATATGTGGTGTTAAACTTGAGTGATGGAAAATAAAAATAAATTATTTCTCTGTAAAATAAGATTTCTTATTGAATATTTTGAAACTTTCAGTTCAATGTTGGTCTTTGTTTAATGAAATGGCTATTCACAGTTGCAAAACCTTAGACTATTTATAGGCTAAGTGCAAAACCTTAATCAGAATCTTAGAATTATACATTTTTTGAGGAGTGACACACGAAAATCTGATCCAAGGGGACGATTTTAACGAATTTTATTAAAGTGGCAATATCTCTAACACCATAAATTTTTTACAAAAATCATATTATGTTTTTCTGGAAGCTTATGAGTTGGTCTATCACCCCTTTCAGTATTATCGTTGACTTTCCGGACACCCTGTATATCTAAATCACCATCACTGTCATCATCGGTTCTTATGATTAACTGTATATTATTCACAATCACCTCAATCGATCTTTGCGAATGTTCCAGCATCGTTTCCTTTTTCCTCATTCAAATAGGATTATTCACGATTCTCCATACAGTTGATGCTGAAGTTTTCGTTAGTGCCGCCGTTTCTTTTACTTGCTTGCTTGCTTGCTTACTGGCATCACCACGTTCCATGAGTGTTAAATAAAGGTTAGCATCGATTGATGGGTATTATCTGTTTCTCGACGAGGTAATTGGCTGAGAATGCTGAGATACACTAGGCTCCATATTTTCCATGACTATCACGCGATCGACCACAAGCCTTGTCACACACCAAGTATCAATAATGACTGAGCTTAGAAATAACTACTTAGGGTTTAGGGTATTTATTCAGGCTTTAAGTTATAACGTCTTCATTAAATTAAATCAAGTATATAAATACCTAATATTGAATTATTCCCCCTTTTATTCTGAATCAAATAAAATGACGAATCATTCGATAAAATAGATAAATACGGACCATAGATTACATGCTCTAAAGCCACGAAGATCGGGTCATAAACTTCATTTCATTTTCTGTTTATGGCTACCCTTCAATAATCCGCTTTAGTCATTTTCTTATATCTATGAACAGGCTTTACCTCCGTCTGACGTATATGACTGTAATGAGAAAGAAATCGGGAGAGGATTACTTTAGCACCGCCGTTATTTTGGTCTTGTAGGGGAATTTTCGTTTTATTTTTTACTTATTCAGTATAAGGTCATGGTCGGGTATTTTGTTTTTTTTTTGCTGATGACACTCAAATATTGGGTTAGATTCATTGATTTAAAAATCAATGGTTAGAATACGTATATAGGATTTCAAGTCATTTGAAAATGTATGCATGCAGATTGTCGAATGAAATGTCATTTGAGAGAGAAACGGCCGCTCTTTCAAAAGAGGTATCACTCGACCCCTTGTTCCATTTTAAATAATAAAGGTTCGCCACACCCTTCCCTACAGGTTCAAGCATAGCAGAGGGAACAAAAAAAAACGCCTTTTGACAAATCGAATGACGTGTACAAGATTTTTCATTTAGTAAACATGGGATTTTAAATGAAAACCTCTGTATAGTGTCGAGAAAATGTATGGACGTACCTGGTTTTGATTGTAGAGGATATTGTTTGTATTTTGGTCTTTCGTATCTTTCCAAGCTATTGAGTGGAATCGTGACCCTTCCCAAGAATTCATCTAGGGAAAGAGCATTGCGATGTAGCACTGTCAAGACAATTTCAGCTGTATTCCCTTGGTCGGGAATTGGTCTGTAAAAAACGTAATGTTATTATGAATATTTAATGGGCAAGATCACGTACGTCTTAGATATATCGGTACTGCGAAACCCCGTTTGAAAATGGTTGCACCATGCGGGCCGCCATATTGGACTCGACATTGACCAAAAAGTGTGTCTTAGCTTGATTCAGCTGTTTTCACTTCGAAGTGGAAGTGACAGATTCCCGCTTGCCAAACGGGAATCATATGCAACCATCCACATTGTATTTGGCGTCAGCGTGACTTTGAACACAAATTCAATGTAGATGGTAGCATAAGCATAGCCAAGCGTTCGTTCGTCCGTTGTGTCATTTGAAGATGAAAATTATAATAACTATTGGATAATTATTATTGATTTGCGAATTTTGTGAGAATTCGGATTGCCTTTTCTCGAGTCGAGTGTTTATAATGAAATGTTTTTTTGACCTTTTGGTGATATTTTTGTATTGTTAAAGATCCGTACTACCATTATTACCATTTTTGCTAGATAGACTAATGGCCGATTGCACCAACCTATTTAAGGGCTAC
Source organism: Orchestes rusci (assembly GCA_958502075.1). Classification (NCBI taxonomy): domain Eukaryota; kingdom Metazoa; phylum Arthropoda; class Insecta; order Coleoptera; family Curculionidae; genus Orchestes; species Orchestes rusci. The sequence goes on from OY293303.1 coordinate 20,594,719, forward strand.
TTAACGCTAAGGAACCCTTAACTTCAAGTTTTAGTTTGCACCAACGTTAAGGAAAGCTTAAGCTTCCCTTAACGCTCCCTTTATTAAGTCTCCGTTGAAGACCACTTAACGCTGACTTATCTCTGTAGACGATATAAATTTGAGGTTGTGACACAGTTGTTATTGTCGTTACTGACTTTTTATATCAATTATTAATTTTTAGAGACATTTATGATTTATTTTTGAAAATATATCGACGCCGTGTGTTAAGTTCTATAGGAGTTTGGCTACGACATTGTATAATTTTAATGTGATTGCGCCTGTTGTCTGCCATTTAAGACATTCTCCAAGTTCAATTCAGATTTGAAAAGTATATTCAAATTCTAATCACTACAGGCACATCATCCATCTGGTTGTACATACCAATATTCGTCTAAATGAAAATATCATTTTTGATTTTTTGGCCGTTTTTGAAGAATACTTTTAAGAGTATCTCGAACAGTCCACTGTCATAAGTAGTGAGAATGGATCACTTGAACTATTTGGAGTTTGGACGGTACACTAGATCTACCATGGTTGAAAATCGTTCATAATCACAAAGAGGACCTCTTGTAGAATTGAATTAATGAATAAAACAATGTCTTTAGGCCTCAAATAATATTATCCTTAAGAAAGGTTTAAAAGGTGACATAATATGTTTCGCCATAACATGGCATCATACCAGAATACCTACCTCAAAAAATGTATGAGCGGCCAAATCACAGGAAATGGATCATAGGGTTTTTTAGGAGACTTTTATCGAGATAAGCAAACTGTTTAAATAATCTTGACTCAGATGGAAGATCAACTCGAATATGATCATGACAGGTGAAGTACATAACTTTCAGGGTTTCTTTGTATTGCATCCATTCCCGTGTGTTTAAAGAAAACCTGCCAAAAACTCAATAGATTAGCCGTGGTCAGATAAAACTTGTAAACAATATCACCAACACATGTAACCACCATTCTGTGAACAAAAACAAATGAGGTTATGACATATCGCATTGTTCTCGTCAGGTTTTCAACCTAAATAATGGAAAAGTTACTAGAAATGACTAAATTTTATCAACGCTGCCAAATCTAGGACACACTTAGTTAAGGACCCTCAAAGAGTGTTGGTGCAAATGAAAACGAATTAAGGGCTGCTTAAAATTTAAGGCGCCCTTTTTTTGTTAAGTGAAGGTTGGTGCAATCGGCCATTAAACCATTTGAAAATAGATAGGAAGGTAGGTCCAATTAGATATTTTGTCTTGAATAAAATAAGAATAGAAATTTCATTTCATTTCATTTCAATTTCATTTCATGGTTTGTATAATTTTCGAGGTAATTTGAACTCATTCATGAATACTCTTCAACTTTACATGACAAAATACATTTAAGATTACAGCATTCGCATTCGAGACTTGATGGAAATGAATGATACAAGGGTTCGTTTGTACTTACAATGATTTTGGATACAAATATGTGAGTTTACATCAATAATGTTAATGTTACAGTTTATTCTCTTTAGGGGTGTTTTTTGTCACTCAGCCACTCAACCCACCGTACCTACCTAATCCAAGCAACTTTCTAGTCTGCTTTATCTCTACATTATATAGGTATTTTAGTAGATAATTATTTTACATATACAAGCTTAAAATCACTTATTTTGAGTGACGAATAAAATAATTTATAAATAAACGAAAAGTTGGGTTAAGTTGGGTAGTGGGTAGGTCAAGACATACTTTTTGGTCAACGTCGAGCCAACATGGCGGCCCCCACCTCTCGCACCTCTCACCCCAGAGATGCACCCAAAACCGCGAAATCCCAAATCTGCGAAAAAGCAAAACTGCGAAAATCGATATGGGACTCGGCATGTTTCAGAGAGGTTTATTAGAAAGAGATCAATAGAAAGAGAGATAAATATGTGACTCGAAGATTTAAATGATTTTCTTACCCATGTTTTCCTTGATGAACTGTTCATAACCAAACATTTGTTCAATTTTCATCATAATACTTGATAATAACAATAATAAGGGTAATTTTTCAGTTTACCGACTATTGCAATTTTTATTTTCTTTTTGCATTACCTTTATTTAGACCCTTCTAGAAAGTGTTTGCAACCATGAAAAATGTCAAAAAGAAATAATTGTTTTTTTAGTGTTTATAAACATTTGCGCAGCATGTGAATATATAACTCGTATTCTGGATGTTCTTGAGAATCAGTAAGAAGTAATTTTAATCCTGTGATTGATCTTAGCACAGGATAAGTTGGGCAGGAGAGTTACTTTTTAAACGATATCAGGAGAATTAAACACAGTTACACCCGCTTCATTATAATATACGTTCAGCTTCATTCTAATTATTGTTTAACTTTTTCAAATACTAGGTTTGTTTCAACCTGTCAACAGCTGACATGCGTTTCGTTTCACTCTGATTAACGCGGATCACGTAAGTTCCATAGATCGTGCACTTCATTCGGGTTAAATATTTATCCTTCTCGTTGATCTTCTCTTTCCAACTCACGTTCGCAAAAATGGTAAATACGAACTAACGAGTATTCACGAAGGCGAACGAAGTGCTCGGATACGTGGGTTTTCGCGGTTTTGGTTTTTCGCATACGTGGGTTTTCGCGGTTATGGTGTTCTCCCCCATGGAGAAACCATTTTTAGAAGCCGAAATAATACACTTTAGCAGTACAGATACATGTATTGAGGACGTACGTGGGCAAGATACATAATAGTCGTTTTCCCCAAAAATCAATTGTCCCTATAATAACTACATTTTTACCCCCTCAGAATGAGAAATTGGTAACAACAATGTTGATAAAATAAAAAAGAAAAGAAAAAGTAAGGATTAATAATTAAGAAGAATATAGCTAGAAGGGATTTTGGTTAGTTTCAAATAAAAAAAAGTGAGTGAGTAGTGAGTGAAGAGAAGACGCAAACAATATATTCAATTTATTTCTTGTCGATAAAAGGGTGTTTCATGAATATGGGGGAAAAATCAGAATGGGTTTGTCTGCTTAAAAATAAGAAGAAATGTTCTTATAAACATGTGTCAAAGTTGTATTTAATTTTTTTCTAAATACATACCTAATGCAGGAAGCGGCAAAATAAAACTATTTGGGATGTCGATAAAAACCAAACCAGACAAAGTAAAGATATCTTTGATTATAAACCAAAAAACCACACATTATGCCTATTTGAAACGTTGTTTTTAAATTTACATCGCTTAAATGATGACTATTATAGTCGATGCACTCTCAGATCATTTCTTTACGAAGTGACGTTGGCAGGCATCCATGTTAACCTTATTTCTCCACCTGGGTTTTTTTTTTTGGGATAGCTCAAAGCACAATTTTTTACACATCGGCCACAACATTACCAAAAATAATTTAAGGCAGACATAAGACAAGAAATAATCCGCAAGAGATGATCCGCTTTCTTTGGTTTGGTTTTTATCGAGATCCCAGATATGCCATCATTTTGCATACTTCGTGTATTTGAAATAATATTTTGTCGATGTTTTGATGAAGTATTTGAGGGTCTTTTGTAATGCGAAAGTCGAGTTTGATCTCAGTATGACTGTAACTTGTAGAGAGCGCCACGTAAACTTATTTTTACTTTCAAGTTATGCCATAAGCTTTTTATACTTACTTGAATAACATTTCAAGCGAAAAAACTCATTTCAATGCAGAATAAGTATACCTCATAGACGTATAACCAAGGATTATACGTCTATGGTATACCTAGACTTGGGCATGGTCACCTATTTGACCGGTCAAATTCGGCTATAATATCTTAAAAAGATATTAACCGAGTTTGATATTTTTTGTTTTATTTCAAGTGTTCATGCTTTCATGTTTTCCAAAAAGTGTTTAATCAATACCTATTTTCTGTGTATAAACAGAAGGAAAAATTATTATATTTTTTTCAAACTTCATCACCCTTCATTTTGGAAACGACGCACTTCGGTCATCATAGAATCTAGAAGTTTTGACCAGTTGATCGAGGACAGTTTGTATAATGTGCTCCAGAATGGACCTTATTGAACTACCCACTTGATCACCCTGTTTGTCAAATCAAATCGAATCAAATCAAATATGCTTTATTACCATGAACAATAGTGACATTTTATCGGTGAATCAAAAGGACATAAACCATTAGCATTCTAAAAATACTAATGGCCAAGGATTGAAACTACCAAAAGTAAGTACACAAATAAATAAATTGTATGAAATCCCCAAATTTAGGTATCGGAATAGACTTTTGGCAATGAGCAACACTTTTTAAAACTTTGTCCGCATGTCGGTCACGAACACGTTCCAAACCAGTTCAGAACTCATTCGCATCACGATATTTTATCAACTACGCATGCGAATAAGTTCTGAAATGGTTCAGAACAGATTCAAAACCGACCCGCGAACACAGCAATTATTACTATTTTTATAAATTGCAAAATAAGGAAGTTGACAAGTATAGTCAGGTTAATCCACTGCATTTTTTAATTTTATTCTTGAAATTCATTCCAGTCAATTGACCAAAGAATATTTGACCTGTCAAATCCACAACCCTAAGGGTCGATATTTCAACGTCCATTTGAGATTAGGGTACACTTAAAGGTTATTTTGAACCTTTAATTTGTTCTAAGTATACCTGATAAAAGTCGACCGATACATGTGATTTTATAATTATCGCAAAGATACACTGCCAGAAATTATAAAATTTTATGTACTTATTGCTTCATATGTTTTAGTAAAAAATAGTAATATTCAACTGATGAGTAAGATAAACAACAACTCTTATTCAAATATTATTTAGACAAAATAAAAATGCAAATAAACTCTGTAGCTCTGTAACGAAACATTTCCGAACATATTTGTGTTTAAAATAATTTGTCCTTGTATTTTTAAACAGGAAACCCGATGCTGATTTTGTTCGCATTGTTAATGTGAAATGAGAGATCCTGGAAATAACGAAAAGTATCAAAACAAGGGAGGGCGCATACCTCGGACCATACAAATTAATTGAACAAATCAAATTCAGATATGTACCATTTAAAAATATCATGAAAGTTTTATAACCATATCTGTTTTTATTTGTTAAGGCTTATTCTGAACATTGACGATTCCCTAAAAGTATATACTTTTTAACCTACATTTATCTTTATACAGGGTGTCTCTAAAAGGTCTTTACAAAATCCAAAAAAAGATTCTCCAGACGATTTCAAGTAAATAAGGTACTTTTGTCAAAGTTCGCTCAAGTAAGCCGTTTTCGAGATATTTCCATTTAAAGAGTTCCTGCTCATATGTGATGCATGATTTTTTTATAACGACTTTTTTGTAAAATCACGGAATTTTTCATTTGTTACCAACTTTTTTCTCGAATTTTTCAGACATACCGTATGAGAAAAGTTGCTTGAATTCGAGACTTATCAGTGGGATTTCGGAAACGTAACATATAAAAAATTGGTCAAATTATGGAAACGCTGTGATTCATATGCATAACAATGATATCCAGAAAAAAAAACAACTTTTCGAAAATCGTTTTTTGTTCCTTGCCTTATTTGATTCTGATTTTCATACAAACTTCACATTTGAATTGCTTCATTTTTCACTTCATTCAATGGTGCCGGAAGTTTGATAATCCAATTTTTTGTTTCCTAGTGAGAATCATCCACTCAATTTTTTGATGTAATGAATTAGAAAAACTACTTTAGGATGCCGCTGATATCCTTAATGAAACTACAAACTATATCGAGACATATTTACAAGTTCATTAATAAGTAACAAATGGCATTAGGTATAACTTCAAAGTGCTATGTTTTTGAAAAAGTGAACAAATTGAAAGTTGACCTATGCCCTATAAAATGACATTATTTTACTCCAAGAAATTATGCAAATGATGAGCAATTTATTTTCAAATGAAGCCAGGAAACATGTGCAGGGTGATTCACTTTATTTTTAAATGGCTACCGCTTTATGTATTGTCGCAAATGGCAATAAAAATTAAAAATAAGGCAACTCCTAACAGCTTTTATCCCGAAAACGTCCGAAGATAAGATGGATCTATCCAATTCTGATTTGACAGAATTAAACGTAGAATCTGAAAATGAAATAAAATACAGGGTCTCCCATTTGAAATCTTCAAGTTGGGTCCCATGTTGGGCGCTGTGGACAACTTTTGTGACACCCTGTATAAATGATACTACCAAACTTGAAAAATTTTGTGTTAAACCGAACATCTTTTGTATTAAACTTTTTTTGTACATGTGAAATGAGTTGCAGATTCTTCCGGTCAATATGTATATAGTAAATCACCCTGTACATATGCAAGTGTATACCCTGTACATATGCAAGTGTATTGTGAATCATCCAAAATGTTGCAGTTTTCCTCAAATAAGTATGTCTCATCATTTCAATGAAATAACAAAGTATTTCAATGTTATTTGGAAGTTTTTATTCCAATTTAGTGTATCAATAATTATTACTAGCAAGTTTGATTTCAAATCCCATTCGTTGATTTTTCATAATGAAAATAATCTCTCTGTGCTGGTCTCGGTGCCGATCAATTTATTTTATATTCGGCACAATTGATAGAAAGGAGGGACCTATAAAAAAAATCTACCATGAAATGCTATTTGTAATAGCAAAAAACTCTCGAAAAAACCGTTTAGTGAATGATTACCGTTTCAAAATTTCCGGCTTCACTCTTCATTCCATGATGCTGGCGAACAAAGCGAAATTTTTGTGTTATCAAACGTTCTCCTTAACAATACAATAAAAATGAGGAAGTCAAATCTCGCTTGACGTCATGTTTGCAGGTCTATCAAAACAAACAAAACCATTTCTGCTTGATTTCGCAAGCTGATAATGAATTAATAAGATGACCTCTGTCAAAGTTCATTGAATCAATCATCAAAATTGAATCATTGATACAAGCATTGATAGTTATTCTCAAATTCAAGTCAATGCCTTATGATTGACAAGTAGATTCTGGGAAATGAATGATCATAAAAAATAGTGACCTTTCTAATTAATTATTATGATAATAATCGGAGAAATTTCGCACGATATTGGTAAGAAAGAGAAAAGTAAATGAATGAGGTTACATGCCATTATGACCTACTAATAATCGAGAAGTATGAATCCTACTGGGAGATCCCATTCGACTTACAGTTCACATTCTTCACGCCACTCAACATTTGAGGAGGCTTTTTCTTTGATAGAAGTCTGGAATTTTGTTTTGCCAAGCCCTATAGTCACAAAACAGTCATTCGTGTTATTCTTGCCTTTAGTCAGCAACCCTACAGCCCGCTGCACTAAAATTAACAAAGTTGAATTTTTCTCAAAACAAAGATCTTATGTTACCTGTTACTTGCACATGTGTAGGAACCCACATCTTTTTGATAATCAATTACACAATTAGTATCTAATAAACACAAATCACACTAATTTGCACTGTTAAAACTACGTCGATCAAATCACTTTTACGTTTATGATGTCCTTTACATTTGCAATGGCCAATGGCGTTATTAACCGTTATGGGCGTGAGGAAGAATTCGAATATACTTTGCATTTGCGATCACAATTTTCTCTTTATGGTTCTCAAACTAACATTATGACATTATCCTATTTATTTAGGAATTAAAAATTAATCATGACTGTCATTGCAAGTGATGCTGACGTTCGACCGTTCGACTGGTTTGATGGTGGGTGGTGGCAGAGCCGTCAGCCGTCTATATTAGGTGAGTTCGAGTATACGCTCTGAACACTCGGAGCGCCAAAAATTGTACGCGCTTAACACCTATATGCAACGTAGAAATCTAATCCGGTTGAAGTCTTTATCGCGATTATATTCCAATTTTTGTATGCACCGCAGCGCTTAAGCCTGAATCGGTCGCTTAACTCTGATCGCCCCATTTTCTAGGCTTAATCGAAGAATTTCAACGAATTCTAACCTAGTCTTTCATTTGTTTATGTTTTTCCTACAGATTTTGAGGTTATGCGACTAAAGACAAAACTATGAGAGTGAAATATCAACGGAGGATTATTAAGATTTTTAAAAAATCATCGACTGGAGTAGGATTCTTTTCCAATTCCAATAGGTAGTCAATAGCCTAGTTTACACCGACAACTTGGTCCGCGGACCAAGTACTTTATTCGAACTATATCAGAACCATATATTTGATTCGAATGGTGTAAACAGTTGCGGACTAAGCTGGTCCACTCTTGGTTCGGTATTCGCCAGCAGGTGTACCGAACTAAATTTGGTTCGATCTGAACCAAAATTATGAGGTTATGTTGATTGTTATTGTTGTGAATTGTGTTGGTTCTGAGTTTCTAAGGCAATCTGAGCGTACTTACTTATGTTTTTTTTGATTACGAATTGAGTTGATAAATAATTTCGACTTGTTTTTGACGTTTGACGAATTGCGCGCGTACTCATTTAGTTCACGCGTTGCAAGGCGGTGTAAACGGACGAGAAGCAGGCATTGGTCCTACCGTACTATCCCCACCCATGTCTTTTTATCGTTCAATCGATCGACTCAATTTGGATTGGTGTTGAAAGTAGGTAACTACCTATCTATATCCTGGAGAGGTATCTTATGGCTACCTATCTCAAAGTTTTGTCTTATTCTAATTCAATTCAAAATTTAAAGTTTATAGGTAAACCCAGACTCCTTTGAACAAATAGACTTGTTGATTTACTTCTTTATTCAAGCTTTAGATACTAATCATCTCTACAAGATAAACTAAAATAAAAATCTTTGAAACTGATGGTCTCATCACATTTTATTTATTTTTCCAAATGAGATTTTTTCATTCAATTTTCTTGACTTCCAAGTCCCAGTTTATAACAGATATCCCAATAGAAGAAGGTTTGTGTTTTTTTTTATCAACTATACAGGGTGTTTACGGTCTTGTGATTTTTTCTTTAATGTTCTTTTCTACACGTTAAAAGAATATGATTAACGCTAAAACGCCTTAGCAAAAGTCGAATAATAATAATAATTATTATTATTATGATAATAATTATAATAATAATAATAATAATTCATGAATACGTCGAGCGAGACTTTGCGTTCAACAACTTTTGAAAATAAAATCGTACAAAAAATTCATTATCTCTCTTATTATTCAACTTTTGCTAAGGCGTTTTAGCGTTAATCATATTCTTTTAACGTGTAGAAAAAAACAATAAAGAAAAAATCACAAGACCGTAAACACCCTGTATAAGAAATTATTTAAATTATATCTGTTTTTCCTGTTTCCTTGAGTTATCAAACGATGCGTTTTCCAAAGTTTGTACATCGAGTTGCACATATTTGTAATAATTTCAAACTAGATAATGAGTTTGAGAATTATACAATATTGTCAATTTATCAATGGGCATTCCTTGGGGCATTCCTTAGAACATCATTTAATTAACCACTTGTTTCTACTAAAATATATTTTCTTGTGTTGTAAAAAGTGATGTTTTTATTTATCATCAGGTTGATGGGATTGTTATTCTTGCTGTACCTATTAGATTAGGTATACTGTTTATAATAAACACTCACCATCATGAAATCTAAGCCCAAGAAAAGAGGAAAAGCAAATATAGGAATGATTCAAGAATAAAAGTTGATACCTACACCAAATATTATTGAATTTACAAGAAAAACCCCTTGGCTAATGTTTGCTAAACGTCATATAAGGCTTGCGGATGTTACTGATCCATATAGTTGCTCATTTTTCATTAGAACTTGCAAGCAAATAGCAAAACTCAAAACAAATCACTCAACATAAATTCCAAAATTGTTATTGATATGTTTTTCTAGGTTATTTTGTGACGTTGTCAAACAAAAGTCTCACCAGAGATTAACGATACTTCCAGCGAATTCTTTGGTGCATACCAGAGAGAAACTTTACTATTTTCTCTCTGGTGCATACAAAACACCGCTTACTCTAACTTTGAAAATTAATCGAGATTGGCTAAGCTCACGTACGGTGCATATAGCTGTAAATGGACAATTTCGCGCTCGGAGCGTTCAGAGCGAATACTCGAACTCATCTATGATGGTATACAAGCCATGAAGTAACAATTGCAACGTCGCAATTTTGGACCACCGTTGACGTTAAACGGTGGTCGAAATTCGAAATTTTGCATTGATTCAAGGTGCTTTCTTTAGGTGAGTTCGAGTTTCGCTCCGAGCGCGAAATTGTCCATTTGGGACAACACCATAACTGCGAAAACCCACGTATGCGAAAAACCAAAACTGCGAAAACCCACGTATGCGAACACTCCGTTCGCCTTCGTGAATACTCGTTAGTTCGTATTTTCGTATTTACCATTCTTGCGAACGTGAGTTGGAAAGAGAAGATCAACGAGAAGGATAAATATTTAACCTGAATGATGTGCACGATCGATTGAACTTACATGATCCGCGTTTATCCGAGTGAAACGAAACGCATGTCAGCTGTTGTCAGGTTGAAACAAAACTAGTATTTGAAAGAGTAAAACAATAATAATTAGAGTTAGAATGCAGCTGAACTTATATTATAATGAAGCGGGTGTAACTATGTTTTTTCTAGTAGGCAATTTCGATGGATCTTGAATGTTAAAAATGTTAATAGGTCATGATCTAAGTTAAAAATATGCTAAGAAAGTGTTAGATTATTTTCTATAATCTGCGTGATACCTACTACTTATATTCATATATCACTCAAAGTGATATGTGCTTATAATTATGTGTATGAACTTTGTCAAATTATGTGTTGCTGAAAATTGTTTTTTTAGATGTGATGAATAACTCGTCTTTTAGTGTATGGAAAGTTTCTCCCTACTCCCTAAGTAGAAATGACCTGTTGTGAACCCTATCTGAAAAGTAGCGAATTAGATCAAGATTGAAAAATTTAGACGGTCTGGCGGATAGTTTTTTTATTGGTTGAAATTTTTTTTCTGTCATTTTTCAACCAATAAGAGTATTGTCGGAGAAACGGATGCTTATTATGAGACACGGACTTGAAACATATTGGGTGGTATGAATGAATAAAGAGCAATGTGTAAGATGCTTTTAATTGAATTTCTTGAAATGAACTTACGCCTTATAAACAACTGACAAGGATAGCATCAGAGTAAATTCTTCCATTGATTAACTATTTTAATAATTCAATGCGACTCGCGCACTTGTAAAATGAAGAACTTCTTTCAAATACATGAATCAAAGATAATACCATTTTATACAAACAGAACTAATGCCGCGCATTCGCCAATCTATGCAGAATCTATGAATTTACGTTGATTGTTCGTTCTTACGTTACCTATCCAGAAACTGGTTTAGTCGTGAGCTGACGAATGGATTGTGGTTTTCAAATGACCTATCACTTCTCTGATAACTGATGCATGATAAAAGTTTTACCAAATTGTAGGCGGTTTCTTCACTTTTGTCCGGTACTGTTTGTACCAAAAGTCATGCATAAAAATAAACAGAATATAGGGCAGGTCATTTGCAATGAGAAAAACCACATATATTGTTATCCACATGTTGATCGTTTTCAAGATACAAGCCATGTCATGAAAAATTCTTTATATATTTTTTTGCGAAAACCAAACATCGTATCCAAACCAAAATTGATATACGATATGATGTCATGAAGAGCTAAAATATAAATATATAGTATTTTAATATCAAGTTCTCCAGTCGACCAGTAGCGGAGATAGGAATTTCCGTGAAGTCCGGGTATAATCGTGAACTCTAAAATTGCATCAAAATTTGTTCACTATATCCGAGGTTTTCTATACACAAAAATATCTTGGTCGGTTTCGTCGGCGTTAAAAGTATTGTCACTGTCATAATTTTTGCGAAGATCAGGTCAAACCGTTGTGAACCAGTTATTAAGAACATTCATGTCAACTGTTGCAGACTCAGAAACCATAATTTTTCTTGAGAGATACAATTTCTCTTCTTAAAACGTTCAATCCAACTTCTGGAGCACACGAAATCTCTTTCTTCTATTTTACTTCCCATTTCACTTGATTTTTGCTGAAGAATTGGGCCACTTATGGGGACATTTTCTTTTCTTTTTTGGGAGAACCACTGTAAAAGCCCCTTATCCTACATGAGCTGATTTTCTCAGCCTTTTACATTTTGAATTCACTTGACACTTGACCATAGGACGAAATAAGAATGATTTTTTTTCCAGGTAATGAAGACAGTGGTTTTGGGCAAATTCATTTCACGTTAAATATGACTTGATTTCATACCACTTCCTATTTTTCGTATGACATCGTATTTTTTTTAAAGTTTGCTTCTCCATTTGAAAGTCTGTCACGGTACAATTCAATCATCAATCAATGTTAGCCACAAAATTTAAATGTTTGTTCGGTCCCGGGCAATCACCGAAAAAGTTGACTTCAAACGGAAAATGTATCTTGATCCTGATGAAATTTGGTTCAATGTATCCGAAAGTTCATTATATCCGGGTTCACTATAAACGGGGTGAAAGTTCACATTGGTCTTATGAGAATTTTTTTTTGTATTTCAAAAAGCGATAATTATAACCGAGTGTTCACATCAAACGGTTTTACTATATCCGAACTCCACTGTATCCACTCCACAGTTTTTCTTATTGCAAATTCCCTCCCACTCTGTATAAAATCTGATTTTTCTCACTGCAAATAGCCTCCTTCAATCTCCTGATTCATTTTTATCCATGACTTTTGGTACACCCTACATAATATTTGCTTTTTATTATTGCAGAGATATTAGATTAATGTTGAATAATACCTACATATACTGCTTCAATTTAATGAGTTTTGAATGGTTTGAATGGAAACTAATAGAGAAAACCAACAAAAAGTTTTTTTTAGAGGACTGGTAAGTTTTAAAAGTTTCCCCTTTGAATTTACGCAATCTGTGCTAGTTCAAAAATATAGTCTCAAGAAATTTGGTTGTCAAATATAATTATTAATTATAAGTATATAATTTGTACCTATAGTATTCATGAATTTTAAACTGTTTATATTTGTATCAGTATGAGTGATATGTGATCAGTATCAGTCTTTTCTAAAAAATGTTGATGACCCTATGATATGAATCCACCATTTGTAAAGTGTACCCTAGTTTAGTAGTAAGTAGTATGTAAATATAATATTTCCTATGTTTTTTCATTTTTTTTATTATCATTTTTAAACCTTCATTCAGCTTTTTCAATTATACAGGGTGTCCCGAAATCAGACGACAATATTTCAACCAATTCTACACCCTAAAATATAAATAAAACTTCCTATAAAACTAGTATCCACAGACTCTTCGTTTTCAATATACAGGGTGTTAAAGGTGAAGACCTGATGACGGTTTTCTGTAGATATTTCCGAAACTTGTTGAGATAATTGAATAAAATCTGGTACAATCACTAAACTTTCCACACTCTATCTAATGAACGAAAACTTAGTATTGTATACCCTTTATGAGTGGGATATGAAGGGACGGGTTTGAGAAAAATAGGCTCCCAATTTTTGATTGTTGATTTTTAGTAGTTTTGACTATAAATTTAAAAAATCTGCAGTTCTCTACACAAATAAGGTAACTCCTCTTGTAACTCGCTGAGACGCCCAATTTTTGAAAAAAACGCATTCGAAAATCTCTTTACACACTGATTTATTTAGTGAAAATGTTGTGTGCATCTGGCTAGGCTGTCACAGGTAAACTCGTGCTTTCGCTGAGAGTTTTGGTATAGGCAATTTTGTCTGTAATATGAATTTCAAATGCATTTTTCTCAAAAACGGTGCGTCCCAGCGAGGTAGGAGAGGAGTACATTATCTATGTAAAAAACTCTAGATTTTGAAATTGTGCAGGCAAAACTACTAAAAATCAACAACCAAAAACTAACCCAAACACGTCCCTGTATTCCAGAGCCATGAAGGTGATACAATAATAAGTTTCCGTTTATTAAGTAGAGCGTAAAAAGGTTGATGACTGTACAAAAATTTTCCCAATCATCTTTACAGGTTTCGAAAATATTTATAAAAAACCGTCATCAAGTCTTCACCTTTTACACCCTGCATCTTGAAAACGAATAGTTCATAGGAAGTTTTATTTCTATTTTGGGGTGTAGAATAAGAGGTTGAAATATTGACGTCGAATTTCGGGACACCCTGTACAGTATGCTAGCTAGTAGCCAAGTTGGCGACATATGAGAAACTTTTTTATTATTAGTTTTATGAAAAAAAGTTATACATAAAAAGTTCTGCATGTTCTAAAATCTAAAATACAATAATTGGATATCGAAAATTTTCAGTCGTATACGAGGTTTGACCAAAAATATGTAATTGGTACAAGATTAAAGTACCTTTATTTTTGACATAATGAAAAATAACTTTTTTTAATAAAACTAATAATAAAAAGTTTCACATATTATAATGTCGCCAACTTAGCTAGACACACTGTATATATTTTGGCATTAGAATCACGGCAAAAGTATCGGGTACCTATATTTTATTTTTACAGTTTGTCCAATTAAGTCGGAATTAACCATATGGAGAACTTTTTTATTATTAGTTTCATGGAAAAAAATATTCTTCATGAAAAGTTGTGCATGAGTTATATCACCATTTCAAGACGACTCAGCTATATTAATGAAGTATATGCAACCCCTGCTTATTTAAGTCATTCACAGGAGACCCGCAACATCCAGTACTACTCAGACCACACTTAACTATCAATCATCCCGTCGGCGTCCCCGTCGTGACGCTTTTAACCCTGTTATTGTATGAAAGTTGTGTCAATCTTATTTAAACTAATTTGATAACACCCCCAATATAATCATGAAAAATAGTAAAAAACAACGAAAAAAGTTTTCACTGCTATTTTGTTGTTGTTTTTTAGTATTATTTCTGACTTTTTTGTATCTACCCTATTGCTAAATAAACGTTTTGTCATTATTATTAAAGTTTACTGAATTAGGAATTAGATAGACTTTGGTTTTGTGCAGATATGTGAGTATACAGGGGCGGTCCTGGCGTACGGCGAACGCGTGCCCCGCACGCGGGCGCCTGCTGACAAGGGCGCCAAATGCCAAATAGCTACAGAAAAAAAATCCGAGCCTTATCTGGAGGAGCCAGTTTGGCATCTTAAATCCACGATATCACATCATAATGTTAATGTTATCTCCGTATTATTAAGCAAGATTAAGCATTAGGCAAGTCGTTTGATGACGTCATACTCGTTTAGTACAATTATTCCCATTTAGTACAATTTTCCACCGAACGACAGTACAGTTTAATGTCAAACTTCCGGACAGAGATCAGAGGATCAGAGTGTAAAAACTGGCAAAAAGTTTCGCGAGGCAAATTCAGTGCGCCCAGCAATTGTTTGGAGCTTTTTTTAATAAATGATACGTGCTTTGTAGTGTGAAGTGTGACCGTGACCTATAATAAGAATTCAGACAACTTTCCTACGCTGATATTGTTTACAAACTCCAAAAATTGGTAAGTGGAATTCATATAAAATGCCAATTTATTTGCTGATGCTTTTTTTGAAATAAGTTACAGTTTCACGCAATTATATACATATATTCAATTATTTTTACTTATCACTTGTTCACTTCATTTTTGCGCATTGTAATAATCACTTATCAGATATAGAGTTAAAATAAGAAGCCCTCTTTCTTTTTGCACATAAACTGAAACTGAATATAAGTGATCCGTTCGAGTAATTATTATCTACTTCGTACACGTTCAACGCAATTTTTCAAAATCGGAACGGAATACCAAACAAAGAAAATTGCATCTTGAATCATGCCATATTTTTTGAAAATAAAATTTACCATTTATAATAACGTTTTTTTTTTAAGGGAGGGGGAGGGGGAGGGGGAAAGGGCGCCAAAACTAATTTTGCACGCGGGCGCCCAACCTGTCAGGACCGCCCCTGTGAGTATATCAACATCAACACGGTTATTTCGTGATTGTTTTTGTATAAAATCGATCTGTTTCGTCCCCGCTGGTCTGGCAGGTATTTTTTTGGAGAACCAGGATTTTTTATTCGCTAAGCTGGTGGCAACACTAGCCTAGTTTATACCGATAACTTGGTCCGCGGACCAAGTACCAAATTCGGACTATATCCGAACCAAATATTTGGTTCGAATGGTGTAAACAGTTGCGGACTAAGCTGGTCCGCTCTTGGTTCGGTACTCGCCAGCAAGTGTACCGAACTAAATTTGGTTCGATCTGGATCAAAATTATGAGGTTATGTTGATTGTTATTATTGTGAATTGTGTTGGTTCTGAGTTTCTAAGGCAATCTGAGCGTACTTACTCATGTTTTTTTTGGTTACGAATTGTGTTGATGAATAATTTCGACTTGTTTTTGACATTTGACGAATTGCGGGCGTACAGATTTAGTTCACGCGTTGCAAGACGGTGTAAACGGGCGAAAAGCAATCATTGGTCCTACCGTACTATCCCCACCCACTTGGTCCTATCGGACCAAACTAAACGAGTTATCGGTGTAAACTAGGCTACTGATTCGCTTTCTAGTCTGGTCAGAGACAGCGATTAAGTAGTGTCTTGGTCTTTCGAAATTCGAAACTGTTTTTACCAGTGTGAATTATTGTTTAATATTGTGTATCGCTTATACATTTGCTGCTATGGAAGTCAACAGAAGAGAACCAATTATTCATGATGGATATTTTTTTATATTGAGAAAAGTCTGTCGCGGTGTAAGGTAAGTACTCAATTTTATTTAATATTTTTCATCAACATTGTAGATTTGTATGTGATTTCATTAACTTAATTATACATGGTTGCAAAAATAGCTACATGGTGTGTCAGCAGTCGACTAGGTTTGGATGTCCTGCAAAAGGACAGATACGAGGGCCCAACAGAGAATTTTTGCCTCGTAACATCCACCACAATCATCCTCAAAGCGTCAGCGATATTGCTAAATTCACCCTCAAAAAACATCTGCGAGAAGCTATGATAAATGAGAGAGGAACTCCAAAAAATATTTACGATAGGCTGGCAATTAGGTAGGTATCCTATTATATCTATATACATCAAAAAACAAACAGAACCGCCATATTAGGAACAAAACCAATCAGAACACTATCAAAGCGAGACAGTTAATATTACCTATCCTATCTCACTACAATTTATTTTTTTTGTTGAAAAGTAAATACGTCAATCAACTTTTCGTCATACAATTAGTTTATAAAGACAAAAAATACTTTCAAAATTAAGAGTAAAACAGACATATTATGTATCCCATAATTCTCACATTGGATATTGGATATACGATATCCCTATCATTAGCAAACAAATTTTGACGATCTCTATTTTTGTTAGTGTTGTCAGAAGTCCAGATTTCAAAAAAATTCCATTCAACCTACAAACATCCCAATTTTTTCTCTATAGGCTTATGAAATTCCAGCCGATCGCATCTTGATGAGGCCTGAGAAAACAATTAATGCATTCATTTTTGGTTTCCACGAGGTTTGATAAAATGGCGAATGCGCATTCACACATTTCATCTTACATCATACTATCCCCCCCCCCCTCCCAGCTTGTTGCTCCAGAATCGCCGTTAATTTGGACATTCATCAAATAGACATCCCATCTAAATATGGACTAAGGATTTTTTTTGTGGGGTATGGTGTATAATAGTATAATACTATAGTAAATAGTTAATAATTAATATTTCTATAACATTTTTCTTTACCACCTTGTATAAAAAAAGCATTTGATAAAATTTACTTTTCGTGCTACATGACACACGTACATATTATGAACCGCATATGTTTTCCTCAGTTCGTTGAAAAGATATATAAAGATGAGGTTCGCAAAGATAGGTGAACATTTCCGTCTGTACCGTCCTTTTGTTGAGTAGTTTATTTATTCTAGGTTGAGTGTAGAAAGTTATGAAACACATTTTTCAAAATAAGAAATAAAACCCTTAATTTAAATACACGTCAACTCACTCACTCTACACTTTATGGACTGCCATTTAACATTACGAGATAAAGTTCTACTTTCAAATCAAGTTTTAATTTATCAAAACTGGATTTAGTTTCAAGTTGATTTATCGCTTATCACGGACAAAAACAAAAAAGAATGTTTTGTTTGCATGTTACTATTTTCAGATATCCAGAGGGTGCTGCCGAAGTGCCCTTCATATCCGTGAACTCATCTATGAATAGGTGGAGAGCTTCCACCAGACCAAATATTCCCCCTACATTGGAACAATTGGGTGTGCTTCTATACAATGGGAATTGGCCCAGGTACGCTCACTGTGCAGATGGGCCATTTTTTTCGGGAAGCGTCAGCACAAATGATAGTCACGCTTTGATTTTTGGAAATGTGTCATTTTTACGAAACTTTCAAGGATCACAACATTGTTTCCTTGATGGAACTTTCAAGGCCGTCCCCCGCCAACCTCCATTTGCTCAAATCTTGACAATTTTTGCAGAATATATGAATCATGTAAGTCGAAAAAATAATAGAAACCTCTTTATATGAGAAGGCTCTGATAAAAACTGCATCGATCATCGCAATAAATCCTGCAGGCATTTCCAGTAATCCACGTTTTTATGGAGAGACGAACCAAAGCAATGTACGAATCAGTAGCCTAGTTTATACCGACAACTTGGTCCGCGGACCAAGTACCAAATTCGGACTATATCCGAACCAAATATTTGGTTCGAATGGTGTAAACAGTTGCGGAGTAAGCTGGTCCGCTCTTGGTTCGGTACTCGCTAGCAAGTGTACCGAACTAAATTTGGTTCGATCTGGATCAAAATTTTGAGGTTATATTGATTGTTATTATTGTGAATTGTGTTGGTTCTCAGTTTCTAAGGCAATCTGAGCGTACTTACTCATGTTTTTTTTGGTTACGAATTGTGTTGATGAATAATTTCGACTTGTTTTTGACATTTGACGAATTGAGGGCGTACACATTTAGTTCACGCGTTGCCAGACTGTGTAAACGGGCGAGAAGCAAGCATTGGTCCTACCATACTATCCCCACCCACTTGGTCCTATCGGACCGAACTAAACGAGTTATCGGTGTAAACTAGGCTAGTATTTCGGCATATTAAGGTTCATTTCCCCGATATTATCAAAGGCTCAGTAGTTTTTGAAGCTGCCCTGGTTGATTCCATTAGGACTGAGTTTCCTCAAGTCTCTCTCCATGGGTGTTTTTTTCATTACTGTCAGGTATTTATGTTCTGTAGTTTTGTGGCGCATCCATGATTTACTAGATTTTTTGGGTATTTCGCCACACCCTGTCAAAAATTCTCACAAAAGTGACTTAGTTTGACGCAAATTTTAATAAAAACTCACTTATCTTAAACCCTAAGACTTATTCAACAATTTTTTACTTTTTTACTTACAAAATTAATTTCCTCTGACGAAGAAAGCAAACTTGCTTTCGAAACGTTTGGAATAGGTTTTGTTATGTAATTTACTAATAGGTTCTTTTTTAGGTAACAAATAAAGAAGATAGGTACAGGGTTTTTTTATATATTGACATCCCCTTATTTTTTTTATTTGACGTTTCTGGAAAAAGTGTCTCAGATAAAAGTTCAATGATTTTGAGTGAATTTTTCGAAAAACTTTATGTCGGATATACAGGGTGCGTCAGTAAGTCTGGGCGTGGTCCAATTTTCTTATTTTAAATTAGAAGCCTATTTTTTATTCGATTTTTATATTCTTCTACAAATTTTAAACATTTTTCATATTGCATACCCTCAGATTAACAGTTTATTATTCTGAGAGCATACCCTATACCTAAATTTAACGTATAAAAAGATATTCACCTTGGAATGTTGCCGTTTTATAGAAATTGGATAGACATTCGCTAAACCCACGTATGTTGTTCGCGTTGGAAGGGCTCGCCTTGGAAAGGGTAACCGATATTCCCTTCATGCTGCACATGCATATTTGTCATTTTGATAAAATATTGGAACTCATCTGTGTAATATAAGGCATTTTTAACTCAACAAACGAGTATATCAGAGATTTAAACAACACATTTAAACCATTACGGTAACCGCAAGCAACATTCTGAATTATCTATACGTCAAGTATAGTTTATACATAATAAACTTTCCCAGGTCAATATCTTTATATACGTTAAATTTAGGTATAGGGTATGCTATATAAAAAAAGTTTTAATTAAATGTTTAGGAGAATATAAAAATCGAATAAAAAAATGGTGTTCTAATTTAAAATAAGAAAGTTGGACCACGCCCAGACTTTCTGAGGCACCCTGTATATGCGACATAAAGTTTTTCAAAAAATTTACTCAAAATCATTGAATTTTTATCCAAGACAGTTTTTTTCAGAAACGTCAAATAAAAAAGATGAGGGGGGTGTCAATATATATAAAAAAACCCTTTACATAAGTACTGGTTTGATTAATTTTAATAATTAAAAAATCGCTTATTGAATAAATCTTATATTTTTAGATAAGTAATTTTTTATGTAAATTTGCGCCAAACTAAGTCACTTTTGTGAGAATTTTTGATTTGCGTTTGGCTATAATGAATACAGAAACTGAAAATCATTTCATATAGATGGAATGTACAAAAATTTATATATCTTCACCCCCTTAATACTACAACTAAATAATTCGACATTTTGTGATTTTGAGTTATCTCTACTTTACCGACTAAATCTTGGACGCTCATAAATAATGAGACTTTATTTCAAGTACCTAATAATATTTAAAAACAATTTCGATTTGATGTAATACGCCATTCTTTCTTCTTGTCAAATTGAAAACTGCTCTCCTCAAAAATTATAAAGTTTGGTTTACCTAATGGGGAGGATATATATTTAGTATTAAATTGACTAACTATTCATTTGTCATTATTACCCCAAACGAACTTAATAATACTATGTTAGTTAAATTATCACATAAAAATTCGTCTATTTGACGAGAAATTTTTTATCTCAAGACCCGGCGCTGCTTCGCTATATTTAAGTGTTTATCTCTTTTAATGTGATATTGAATTTTCAATATTTTTTTCAATTTTTAGGCAGTGATGCGTAAAGCCAAATCACTAGGAATAATGCGCCGAATAGATGGCAACCAAATAGGCAGGGAACAGCTACGAAAATGTTTCTCTCTGGCATTACTTCCGGCTGCAATGATACGTCCTGCTTTGCAGCACTTGATGGTTAGTTAAAAAACATTGTTAAGGAACTGGTTGAATTATTATTATTAATTTAGGAAAATGTTCAAGTCGAGGAGGACTTTCGGGAACTCCATCAATACCTCCAAAATCAATGGATAAACAGAGTATCTCCTGAACATTTTAGTGTTTTCAGACAACGGCACAGGACAAACAATGTAATGGAGTCCTATCACAGGAGGCTCAATTCGAAAATTATTGAACATCCAGGGATCTGGGACCTGATGGGTATGTAATTAGATTCCAGATTTTAATCAAAAGGTATTGAGAAACTGCATTGAATATACTTTTAATAACGAATTTTGGAGTCCAATAGGTATAATATATGAAAATAATTTTCACCAAATGCGCTTGCATTTCATCTTACATCTTTTTTCCTAAGCTATAGTCAGTTTCGTTGTTACCTGGTCAACTCAAAAATTTGCCTGATAACTCAAAAAGCTTATTCTTGTGAAAAATACTTTAATCTGATATGATGATAAAATATGGTTGAATAATGAAAATTGTGTTTTGAAAGACAACCAATGTGTATAGACAACAGAGGTAGTCATATAATGTTTAGACTTAAAAATGTACGTACATAAGGCAGTGATTATTCATTCTTGACTCTCTTCCGATACTTATGATGGAAATAAAGTGCATTATTATTATTATCATTATTATAAATCGAGAACGATGAAAACATGGTAATATGTATTGTTAGATAGAGATAAAAGTTTTATTGTTTGAATGTTGTCTTCTTGATTCTTTGTTTCGTATCCTGAATAAGAAAATTGGAGCTCATCAACCATGAATCAAAACACTCGTGTCTTCGATTTTTTTTTAGGTTGCTGAAAAAGACTTTACTTCATTCCACAGAAACTATCTTGGACATCCAGAACATTACCAGCCTCGAAGTTAAACAGCTGAAGAGAAATATTAATATTCATAGAGTTGGGAAGAAGATAACCATGTTAAACAAAAAGATAAATCTGGCATGGGATAAGTTAGAGGATGGAAGATCAACCATGGTGGACTTCTTAAATCATGCCAAATATCTGGTTATAGGGTTGGATAACCAACTGAATATGTGGGATGAGGATATAATGGATGATCAAGAAGTAGATCTTCCACAAATGGCGATCCAGGAGGATGTAGCAGACCTTGCCAACCATGACGTGCCTCATCCTCAAAATGGTATCCCTCCTCTGAACCCTATTGCAGGACCTTCGAGGATTTTAGATCCGCCTCAATTTATGCCTCCATCACCATCCCGCCCTTTATCACCTTTGCCCCACACTCCATCACCTCCTCGCACTCCATCACCTCCACGACCTGCATCTCCATTTTTGCGACCCGTTTCTCCTCCACCAAACTTTAATTATTATAATTCCCCTGTACGATCTCCACCACCATTACTGGAAGAAGCCGACGTTTTTTTAAACGATCTTGGAGATGGAGATAATGCCATTGAGATCGAGCGTGAGTATCTTTCTGTGACGTAACAAAACCACCAATAATGTTTGGGAACTAGAAGTAAAAAGAAACAGATTTGCGGACTTCCGTCGTCTTGAGTTTAGTTACACTACGTTTTGATCAAAGGTTGATTGATCGAATCGTAGTGTAACCAATAAACTCAAAACGATGGAAGTACGCAAATCTGTTTCAAGTTCTACATCGTCTACCACCTTCAAATAGATGTAAAAAGTTCCGCGAAATGTTGAACTGAACTAATTTTTTTAATTATAACCATAGTCAAACTCTAATAGTCATAACCATTTAAGGTTGGCAATCAACAGTTGAAAGGGTTGAGTTAGAGGAAGGCTCGAACGCAGAGGTATTGAGATGCAGAGTATGCCTCATCAACAAGATTCAATTTGTTATGCAGTGTGGGCATTCTTTTTGTTGCCTTTGTGTCATGAGGCTCTACAACAAATGGAATCCTGTTTGCGCATTATGTAGGGCGCACTGGTACCAGGACCCGATAAATCTTTATTTTTAATTCTGTGGTAAGTGAAATAAATTGATATGAGCAAGAACTGCTCTCGCCAACATCATCTTGAAATCTTTCTTACTTTGCAGATCCCCATATTATATTCAATATCGCAGCTCTCTGCAACAACCAACAGGTGACAGATGTAATTTATTGACAAACCCTTAAGGTACTTAAATTTTTTGACACCAACTCGTACAGCAAATGGAACGTAATATTTTATAGTTATAAGTATTTCTATTCTTCTTTGGTATTCTGCGCACATTTCCATTACCGAAATATCATTTCACAATACCATGTTTGCTCTACCGAAATATCATTTCACAATACCATGTTTGCTTTTTCAATCTCTATACAGTATTCAATAACTGCCTAAATACTCGACTTATCGAGACGCAAAACGTGTTTTTAACACTATAAGCCTTACTCTAACAAACTTATGTTATACATGGTGACATTTTCAAATCGAGCCATCCTGAATAATGGGCTCCCATAAAACCAAAATAAAAACCGCTTGGACACGTCAATTTTTATCTTGAGGGGGACATATTTTCCGCCTATTTTCAAATTTGCAACATCACAACCCCCCAAATTTTAAATCGAAAGGAAGGTCGAGTGATGCTTCATTTTAATGGTCCTTCGACCCTGATAACAAGTGCCGAGTTTCAAGCCTCTGCTGTCATTCCTGTGGACATGACAGAGTTTGTCAAAATTTTATTTTTATTTTTTTTTAATTCAATTAATTAATTGCAGGAGTCAGTTTCTTTAGAATGAGGGGACATGATGAGGAAAAGATCTTCAAAATGACCTATCACTCAATCTTTCTGGCGAGGATGTATTTCACCAAAGAAAAAAAAGTGGTGGAACACATCCTTACCAAAAAGATTGCGTGATGGGTCAATCTGAAGATCCTTTTTTCCTCATCATATTCCCTTACTTCTAAAAGAAGCAATTGATGTATTAAATTGAAAAAAAACATTTTGACAATCTGTCATATCCACAGGAATGCAGATGCTTGAAACTCGGCAGTTGTAATCAGGGTCAAAAGACCTTTGAAATGAGGTGTCACCCGACCTCCCTTTCCTTTTAAAATTTAGGGGTTGGTGCCCCTCCGGCTCGGGGGGTGATGTTTCGAAGTTGAAAATAGGCGCAAGTTAAAAATTGACGTGTCCAACCATTTTTTATTTTGTTTTCATGTTGGCTCGTTATTCAGGGGAGTTCGTTTTGAAAATGTCACCCTGTCAACGTTCAAAGGTATCAACGCTCTTTGATTTATTATATGATTTTTGAACTGTTTTCTAAAATGTGGTAGGCTATTTGAGTTTTTGCAAATTTCTGGCAGTTTATTATAAGCAACACATGCCTCTGGATTTGGATTAAGAAGACCCTTATTTGTAAATGTTTTTATAGTGTCTTGTATTTATAGTTTTGTTTTGTACTAGAAAATATAATTTGTTTATTGAACTTTTAAGTCTTATTTTTTCACTTTACACAAACATTTGCTTTGTTCTATAGAGAACAAAAAAAACTGTTTAGACAGAGACTCCCATCGGCAACAAGATCGATCACTTTATGGAAAACTATGCATAGAAAAAAATTGAAAAATTGACAGTATACCAACTAACAGCTAAAATATGTTGAAGATGGTGACACTTCCGGTTATACCTGAAGTAGGTGTCAACTTGCGTATTTCAAATAGAACACCCTGAATATTATTTCATTTTTGGTTTCTACATAAAATTCTATGCGGATTTTATATATCATATCCTGTACTTAACTATAAGCGTTTTTGAAGTATTCAAGTTTTTATGTCAAAAATGACGCTCATCGTAATCTCTATATTATACTTTAAATGTGAATTTTTCTTTGAAGAAAGCCCTTTGTATTGATTTGTATCGAATTCCTAGTTGAAGGGGATCTATTTCAATAGATTTTCCACGATATCTCAATACCTAGCAATGCAGAGAGGACAAAAAACAAGATTAAAAGTGAAATTGAGAAAACTGCTTGAAATCATTTTTTTCAAATGGAAACCTCCAAATTTGATCATTTTATCTTATCAAGCATTGAAAATTGAGGAAAGTTTGTGTGAGGTAGTTTTTCAAAAAATCTTCATTTTTTGAAAAAAAAATGGAATGTAAAATCTCACAAAATCTTGATTTTATTTTCAATGCTCGATAAGAGAATGATAAAATTAGAGGGTTCCCATTTGAAAAAATGATTTTACGCCGTTCTCTGAATTTCATTTTTAATTTTGTTTTTTGTCCACCTGTATTGCTAGATATTGAGATATTGTGAAAAATCTATTGAAGTACAGGGTTATTCATTATATTTTGACACCCATCTACAGCTCTTATTGCGAGTGATAGAAAAAAACTTTAAATACAAAAGTTTTGGTTTTTTTCACGTAGTATCTTCTGGTGATAGCGGAATCAACAAATCGAAATCATAACATAGAAAAAATTCATCAAGTCATATTTTTTTAAATGGAACACCCTGTATATTATTGACTAAAATGAAAGATCTCTTTAATCTGATTTCAAATATATATGGTTTGTAGGCATTTGGTTCAGTCACTTTGGAACTATTTGAGTTTATAATTTATTTTTCCACAATTAGAAATCATCATTCATTATAGTCTGTTACTCTGAATATAATCAAATTGCCTTGGAAACGTCGTAATCATGACAACGAAATTCTTGTGTTATGTGTTGAAAATTAATCGAAAAATAATTCAAATGGGTTATTCGGCGGAAGAAAAAAGTCAAATAATACGCTTATTTTATTCAAATAATAACAGCGTTTCAATAGTTACAAATAGATATCATGGAATATACCCGGGCAGAAGGATCCCTACCATAAACACGATCAAGAACATAATTAAGCATTTTGAAGAGCGCAATAGCGTTGAACGAAAGAAGAGAAAAGTCGACAGAAATTTAGATGAAGAACTTGATATTTTACTTCATTTTCAAGGTAATAAGAATTTTACAAACTTGTTAGAACGCCTATTTAACATTTTTAGAGAATCCTGAATATTCGATACCTGATGTGCAAAAGTTATCTGGAAAGTCATATGGCAAGATTCAGCGAACGCTAAAACGATACAAATATCATCCCTATAGATTTCTACCTGTGCAAAATCTAAACGACGAGCATAAAAGGCAGAGGCTTGAATATTGTGCTGAGATACTTGGAAGGTATCAAGAAGAAGGAGATTTTCTCAACAAAATAATATTCACCGATGAGGCGTCTTTCACAACGGCGGGGGTATTTAACCAGAAAAATAAGCATTGGTGGGGAACGGAAAATCCACACCAAATACAGGCAGTCAAGATACAGGGTCGAAAATCTATTAATGTGTGGTGTGGTATGTTGAATAATATGGTCATAGGACCCATTATATATGGAGGATCCCTTACTGGTGAGCGATATCTGAATTTTTTGGAGACAGAAATAGAACAACTATTAGAAAATATCCCAGTTCAACGATATAATAATTTAATATGGCATCAAGATGGCGCCCCAGTCCACAATGTTTTACAAGTGACAAATTATCTAAATAATAGATACGCGCTCTGGATTGGGAGACATGGAACCATCCGATGGCCAGCAAATAGCCCGGATCTTAACCCCTGTGATATATTCTTATGGGGATACCTGAAAAACAAGGTGTATTATAATAGACCCGAAAGTTTACAAGTAATAAGACAAAGACTCAATAACGCAGTATTAGAATTGAACAGAGAAAATCCAAACTTTATCACCTCTTCTATAAACAATAAATTATTACATAATATTCGCAAGTGCTTAGAAAACAACGGGGGTTATGTAGAAAACATGTAGCTTCGTTTTTAATGGAATGTTGATAGTTTATATGATTAAGTTAGTGTTGTGAATATTTGTTGAAGTTTTAAAAAATATATTTTTTAAATTCAAATAGTTTCAAAGTGACTGAACCAAATGCCTACAAACCATATATATTTGAAATCAGATTAAAGAGATCTTTCATTTTAGTCAATAATATACAGGGTGTTCCATTTAAAAAAATATGACTTAATGAATTTTTTCTGTTATGATTTCGATTTGTTGATTCCGCTATCACCAGAAGATACTACGTGAAAAAAACCAAAACTTTTGTATTTAAAGTTTTTTTCTATCACTCGCAATAAGAGCTGTAGATGGGTGTCAAAATATAATGAATAACCCTGATCCTCTTCAACGAGGAATTCGAAACAAATCAATAAAAAAGGCTTTCTCATAAGAAAAAATTACATTTGAAGTAGAGCTTATAAACGTCATTTCTGACATAAAAACTTGAATATTTCAAAAACGCTTATGCTTGACTAAAGAACATGATTTATCAGATCTGCCTAGAATTTTATGTAAAATTCAAAAATGAATTAATATACAGGGTGTTCTATTCGAAATAGGCAAGTTAACACCAGAGACAATATCTTTTTTTATTATTTCTCTATGGTTGACACCCACTTCCGGTATAACCAGAGGTGCCACCATCTTCAAAATATTTTAGCTGGGTTGCCCCCATAGATGTTGGTATAGGTACTGTCAATTCTTCAAACTTTTTCCTATGTATAGTTTTTCATAAATAGATCGATCTTGTTTCCGCTGGGACACCCTGTATAGTTGTAAAGGTTCAGAGAGTTTGAAAACATTCACCATTTAGTCAAGATTACTTGTGGGAATCAGCCAGATGAAACCGAACACCTTGTTTTGTGATGTTTGCACAGTATTGACGTTTTCTGTCCCACAAGTACCCCATATGCATGAATGAATAATATATATTGAAAAAAACACCCATACATACTCATGTACCTGAAGTGTTTTTGGTATTCTCCGTGAAATATTCCCTGCGTTTATTGTGTTTATAAAGAGCTACAATACTCATTGAACCAATCCTATTCGTGACATGCTTAATGTGTTCTGACCAATTTAGATTATCATCGATGAGTAATCTGCGAGATATCTAATACTACTGGAAACACTCTCTATACCTACATCCTAAATTCAGATCTTTGGTGTGGGTATGTATGTATAATTTGTTTTTTATTGAAAATCATCAATTTTGTTTTTGTCCAAGTTCTGGAGCGTTGATTGAATATTCTTTTATTCAATCAACGCCTGGAGTTATACCACAGAGCTTGTTTCTGGTGGCACTTTTATATCAGAATTCCGTTCTAGATAATAAGTGTTCATCACAATACATAATATGATTTGATCAAATTAGATATTTTACCTCTGAATCCTATTTCACTAAGTTGGTTTATTGCGAGTAGCTCACAACACAAAAAGCTTTGCTAAGATCTACAAAAGCAGCAATCGCAATATCTTTTCCATTGTTGCACTCAGAGCTTACATAGGTATACTGCTGTCTTTTATAAAGCCATATTGCCTGCTGATTTTTTCACATTTAAATAATATACCTATGCCTACCCATTATTTCTTCTATATTGCCGAAGTTTACATATTGGTAAAGTGAATATGTCATTATAAAAAATTTACCGGTATTTTGCACCTATATCAGATTGATATGAAACCATAATGCAAGGTACCTACTGAAAATATGATCAGAATGGTAGGACCCAAGGCTACACAACATATAGGTACCTAATTAAAGGGCTGGACCATAGGCAAATTATCTATTAGTTTGTCTATGCATGGAATGGGTAGGACTTTCAAAACCGACTCTAAAAAGTCACAAACCATGCATGATTTGCATGAAACCAAGTGACTGTAAGCAAGACTATTATGTCTATAAAAGTTAAGTTCGAATAGTCCACATTTTGACATATGAGATGTTCAGTCATGTGACAGACGAATTGCAAATCAAATCCTCTGTGCATTAGTCCACTGATTTATTGATTGCATTCATTCTACAACATTACAACAATCATCTTATAAACCTTATTAGTTATTATGGCCGATTGCACCAACCAATTTTGAGGATACTTAACGCTAAGGAACCCTTAACTTGACAGTTTTGCATTGTTATATTATGATGATGAAAATTAAACAAATGTTTGGTTATGGACAGTTCATCAAGGAAAACATGGGTAAATCATTTAAATCTTCGAGTCACATATTTATTTCTCTCTCGGATGATCTTTTTCTAATAAAGCTCTCTGAAACATGCCGAGTCCCATATCGATTTTCGCGGTTCTGCGTTTTCGCAGATTTGGAATTTCGCAGTTTTGGGATTTCGCAGATTTGAGATTTCGCGGTTTTGGGTGCATCTCGTCCATAAGCGCATACAATTTTTGGCGCGAATACTCGAACTCACCTTTTGAAAATTAAGGTATTTTACGATTACGAGTTACGGAAAATGTTCAATAAAACAGTAACTTGAAAGAATAACTTATATATTATCGCAACAGGTATGATGTTTATCAAATTATAACATAGGAATTAACATAATACACATCCTAACCTAACAACAGTTTTATGATTTTCTGGGAAAAAATATTGATTCTGAACAATAAAACATCAATACCGCCAGATAGGTAGATGATTACAGATTTTGAGATGTGATTTCCTCAGTTTCTGGAGGATAGGAGTTGATAATTACTATTATTAAAACAGAGAAACCAAAAAGCACCATCTCCGTCACGCACCAAAATGTTTCTCCAAAGTCCTAAAGGAAACACAGCACCCGTTTTCTATGATTTTTCCACATAACATAGAAGCTGGTGCATGTGTATGAGGAATTCAGGATGAGGCATTAATTCATCCATTTTCCCTATTTAAATATGTATTTTTTTTTCTTTAGTACCCACCCACTTACCTTAATCTTAAATTTTTAGAACGCAGAAACCACTCCAATTTTTCACTAGCCTAGTTTATACCGACAACTTGGACCAAGTACCAAATTCGGACTATATCCGAACCAAATATTTGGTTCGAAAGGTGTAAACAGTTGCGGACTAAGCTGGTCCGCTCTTGGTTCGGTACTCGCCAGCAAGTGTACCGAACTAGATCTGGTTCGATCTGGATCAAAATTATGAGGTTATGTTGATTGTTATTATTGTGAATTGTGTTGGTTCTGAGTTTCTCAAGGCAATCTGAGCGTACTCACTTATGTTTTTTTTGGTTACGAATTGTGTTGATGAATAATTTCGACTTATTTTTGACATTTGACGAATAGCGGGCGTACAGATTTAGTTCACGCCTTGCAAGACCGTGTAAACGGGCGAGAAGCAATCATTGGTCCTACCGTACTATCCCCACCCACTTGGTCCTATCGGACCGAACTAAACGAGTTATCAATGTAAACTAGGCTAATGAGCTCCTTTCGCATTCTCACATTCTCAAAATACAATTTCAAGTTGAATGAGGGGAATGTTTTGTGGTTGAATGAAAGCACTGAAAACTGAAAGCAGTTTTGAAACGTTGAATGCCTGGGAGCCTAGAGCCGCTTTCCAGCTGCCTGTTTTGAGCGGCTTAGGTTACATTCAATTTCATTTCGAAGTGGAACTGTCAAATTTCCGCTTGGCAAACGGGAATCATACGCTACCATCTACATATGATTCCCATAGCATATGAACGGAGCCGCTTTCCAGCTGCCCGTTTTGTGCACGCAATCGATTTTTTGAGCGCGCAGAAACACTAAACGCGTGTTCCAGCTGTATTGCGTTTGGAGCTCCGCGTTCCCCTTTACCCTGAACATAGAAATAACACTGTTATTTCTATGTCCCTGAAGCACCACCCGGAAAATGTGGGCTTGAAGCGCAAAACTAGCTAAACGTCAAATCAGTCAAATTCTGTCATATTTAAAATCAAAACATTGGCAAGTTTGATCTTTTTTGACTGGTTGACTTAAACATACACAAACCACGAATTATAATCCGTGTACTGTGTTAAACATACCAAATTCAGCTCAGAGTCGCTTATAAACAATATTTTAACTAATTTTCACGCTAATCACAATGTCGAGATGCCTTGGCTCAAACGTAAACAAACACTCCATCGATAGTTTTGACGTTTGTGTATGTGAGAATGTGAGTAGCTCAAAACGTGTTCCAGGGGCGGGATTCCGTGAACTGTGGAATTCCATAGCAACTCATCGCTCTCCGTGTAAAAATGATGGGAAAGCGACATGTTGCTAGAATTTCACAGGTACACGGAATACGGGTCCAGGATCAACGATTATAAACTACAGGATTGCTTAGTTTCATTTAACGTACGTTTGGCAGTTTTTGTGACGTCATCATTGGTTTGTCTATTTTCATTTAGCCGTTGATCGTGTGTCGAGTCGTGTGTCCTTGTGTTGTGAATTTGTCCAATAGTTTCTGTTTTTCCAAGTACTCTTAATGTAGTTTGAGTTGCCGAAAATATACAAATACATATTTTATTCGTTTCGTTGTGTTAACGATTGAGGGTGTGTAGCAATAATTCGATTTAGCACAAGAAGGAGCATTTTGTTCACACGAAGGTAAATTAAATGGCCACTACTCTCTGAGCAAATAGGCTTCTTGTTTAATAATAATTAACTCCAGTGGTAAACATTATTTTAGTTCATTATGCCTGGGAGAATATGTGCCGTTGCTGTGTGCAAAAACAATCAATTAGCTCTTTTAAAGCAAGGCTCAAGCATAGTATTCCATTCTTTTCCAAAAGGCAAGGATTTAGAGTCTTCTACTATACAAAAAGAGTGGGTGCATGGCTGCAGAAGAAAAGACCAGTTTGATATAGATTTTTCGACAGTTTGCTCCGACCATTTTACAGTTATAATGACTATGAAAGAGATTTACAGCATGAGTTATTGGGTAAAAGTAGGTACCTATATTACAACTATTTAGGCTTTGAAATTACAAATCTTTAAAATTAAATTTTTGTTTTATGGAAATTGGGTAACGAGGTTTCTAAAATTGCAATTCCCCTATAGGTACAAAAATATTTTGGTCGACGTGCACTTTGTACACACACAAATTTAAATTGTAAATTTTATGAATCAATACTTTCAAATGACATATTATTGTGTATTGGAATATTACATCCTTATTAATTGACTGTTTGTTGAGATATTTTTTTTTAACCTAGACTTGCAAAAAGAAGGTTTGTAATGTACCAGGGTCATTCCGTATACAGGGTTTTCGTTTTTCACCGAAAACTCCGGACTACAATATCTCGGAAACAAATAGAAATACATATTCAATTTCTGATGTACAAAGTAGTCAATATATGTGGGGTCAAGTAGATATTTTTGGGGGTTTGAAAAATTCGACGCCTACCAAGTGTTGGGTATGGGACGCGTCGAAAATATGAATCGATTGCAGGGATTTTGAGATCACGCGCATGCGAAAGAACATGTTATCAAAAAACTTTTTTGAAATTTACTCAAACTCATTCATCTCACTCATTTCTGAGTAAGCGGTGTTATCTATGGAGATAGGTATGAAAATTTTGTAAATATGAAAGTCTTGGATATTAATCTGAACTTTTCAAAAATCTCAAAAAAAACAAGACTATCAGAATGTCAATATTTTTTCACAAGTAGAATTTTTTCAATGGAACCCCCTGTATATTATCATATATTTTGAAAGAGCTTATTTTCCTGATTTCCAAAATATATACTTTGATACCTTTCTGATGAGCCATTCAGGAGATATTCAAGTTTAAATATGTTTAAAAATTGAAATTCACATCCCAGTTGCTATGGTAAAAATGATAAAATTGTGATTATATCAATGGAATGGATTATATAGATTGAATCAATAAAAATGGAGATCAAATATCTTCTACTTCTAGATGTTATTCCAAATATTCACGAGTAAATAAATTTGTGCAACTTCATCCATGGCAACCGGGATCTAAATACTAATTTTTACACATATTTAAACTTAAATATCTCTTGAACGACTCATCAGAAAGTTATCAAACTATATATTTTTGAAGTTAAGAGAATAAGCTCTTTCATAATATATGATAAAATACAGTGGGTTTCATTGAAAAAAAATGCTACATTTCGAATAGTCTTTTGTTTTTTTTGATAAGATTTTTGAACAGTTCAGATAAATACCTGAAATTTTCATATTAACAGAATTTTCATATCTCCACAGATAACGCCGCTAGCATTATGGGTCAATATATACGGAATGACCCTGTACATACAGTGGCGGACGTAAGTATGGAAAGGCCCTTAAATTTGATGAAACTCTGATCCTGCATCAGTCAGCAAAGAAGTGATGGTGCATTTGAAAACTTCAATCCATTTGTCAGTTTTAGAGGGTCCTGGCGATTTTTTCAACAAATTGTTTAGTGCCTTTTTTTACGTTCAAAAAAAGGCAATTTTTCTAACTTTTCTCTGTCTAACTTTTGATAAAAATGGCTAGCACCATTCAAAAGAGGGGCAAAAAGTTATGTACTTCCTGAAATTTTCATAATAATAATTGAACAAAGGATAGTCTAGCTATCAAATTTTGAACTTGGCGAAAATGAGCCATTTTTGTAGAAATCATGCAAAATGGGTAATTTTTGCCAAGTTTTACATTTTATCACCACGATATCCTTTGTTCAATTATTATGAAATTTTCAGCAAGTACATATTATCTTTTGCCTCTCTTTTGAATGGTGCTATAGCCATTTTTATCAAAAGTTTCACTCCTTCATGATGCCTGGCAGAATATGTGCTGTTGCTGTGTGCAAAAACAATCAATTAGCTCTTAAAAAGCAAGGCTGCTCGAACATAATATTTCATTCTTTTCCAAAAGGCAAGGATTTAGTGTCTTCTACCAATTCTACCATACGAAAAGAGTGATTTCATGGTGCATCGCTGCAGAAGAAAAGACAAGTTTGATATAGATTCTTCGGCAGTTTGTGTTGAGGGTATTTCCAGTGGAAGATAAAAACCCTGTTTACAACACAACAGTATTCAAGACTGAAAAGTTTAACGTTCGTAAAAATGCACAGAGATAGACAATAACACGCAGTTCCGCGTCTACAAAAATAAATCCGGTCGGACCAGCTTATCGCTGTTATTGATTTATAGAATAGAATAGAATAGAATAATTTATTAACGAACAAGTCATTTTACAAAGCAATTTATGCTAATATTGTATCAATTAATGTAGTAAGATGTATCAAAAAACAATAAATATTACAAATTTGCCTATATTCTAAGATAAAAATACAAAAACGCAAGGTACAGGTTAACAATATCACAGAGTTACATAAGATAATCAATTGAATTCATATAGATACATTGAGTTTTCTCTTCAAGCCTGCTGCGCTAATAGAGAACAAATCTAAGTCACTCGATAGTTTGTTGGCAGCTCTAGCCATTCTGGACAGAGGATTGAAGTATCCATAATTCGTGGAGTGAAAGTCAACCCAGAACAACTCATTCTGTCTCAGCCTCCTAGCTGTCCTGAGACCAAATGATGACAACAATTCAGAAGAGTCTATGAGGCCGTTCAATATCTTGTACATGAAACAAATATCAAATGTATCTCTCCTTTTTTGGAGAGTATCTAGGTTCAAGATGTCATGAAGTTCATTGAAGTTTATCTCAACAGTTCGAATATTAAATTTAAAAGCAATCAGTCTCAGAAACTTCCTCTGAACTCTCTCAAGGTCAGCCTTATGAACCTTATAGTATGGTGACCAAACAACACAAGCATATTCGAGAATGGATCTCACAACCGAGCAATAGACACTCTTCAAAATGCCAACACTATCAAAGTCTTTCAACGTTCGATAAACAAAACCCAACAGTTTAAATGCACGATTTACTGTCACATTTATGTGATGATTGAAATTTAATTCACTATCAAACCACACTCCCAGATCCTTAACAAGATCAACTCTTAAGATTTGGCAGTTGTTTATTTTATACGGAAAATGTATAGGATACTTGATTCTAGAAAAGGTGACAATTCTGCATTTATCAATATTTAGATCCAACTTGTTTTTTTGACACCATTCTGCCAGAGAATTCAGGTCATCTTGCAACTGAACACAATCCTCATAGCATTCAACTTTCTTGAAAAATTTCCCATCATCTGCATAGGTCAATGAAATAGCAGATTTGAGCGAATCACAGATGTCATTTATGAAAATATTAAAGAATAGAGGTGACAGATGTCCACCCTGCGGTACACCTGAGCATATTACAATTTCAGAAGAAACAGAATCACCCAACTTCACTGCTTGGGACCGATTGTAGAGGTAACTTTGTGTCCATTTAAGAAATGATGAGTGTAGACCTACTGCTTGAAGTTTTGCCATGAGAACACCATGGTCCACTCTGTCGAATGCTTTGGCGAAGTCAGTATACACAACATCCATCTGAGCTCGACTCTCCAGTGCTTCCAGCAGGTGTTTTTGGTACACTAGAAGGTTGGTAACCGTAGATCTCCCTTTGACAAAACCGTGCTGACACGGTGAAATAATATTTTTGAAAAGTGGTGAGATTTTATCTGTTACTATGCTCTCAAAAACTTTCGATATAATGGACATTTTTGAAATCGCCCGATAGTTTTCTACATTTGTTCTATCTCCACTTTTAAAAATCGGTGTAATGTGACTAGTTTTCCACATCGTAGGAAACACTCCAGTAGTCAATGACAGGTTATAGATTTTGCATAAAATCTGGGAAAGAGTAGACACTGTATTTCTTAAAAAACAGACAGGTATCTCATCCGGCCCAGTGCCCAAATTATTCCTCAAATTAGATATATAGTGAAAAACATCAGTTTCCGTTATCACAACATGACCCAGGTCAGTTGAAAGATCGAAAGTGATCTCACCAGCAGCTGGCCCACTTACAGTGTACACAGTAGAAAAATAATTTTTGAAAAGTTCTGATGTTTGCTTCAGGTCGTTTGAAACATGGCCCTGAAAGTGCATTTCTGTTGGGTAATCCAGATTTCGCTTCTTAGAGTTTAAAAATTTCCAATATTCGTTTTTATTCACCAGTGTATTTTCTAACTCACTAACATACTCAGAGTAAGAAAACCTTGTGTAGTCCCGGCATTCACTCCTAAGCCTTGAAAATTTCTGATAATCTTCAAGAAGATAGGATTGTTTATAAACTTTATGTGCAGCCTTTTTCAAAACAATGAGCCTCTTTAAATCAGTATTCATCCATTTAGGAAACTTGGGCTTTGATGATTGTCTCCTAGGAACAAACATTTCAATTGATTGATATAACACACTATAGAATGCTTTCAATATCGAGTCTATGTTATTCAAACCAAAAATTTCATCCCAATCAACATAGGATAAAAATAGGTTCAACTCTCTATAGTCAGCAAGCCTAAAGTCAAGAAACGTACAATCACAGTTCATAAAATCACATGTAACATTCTCAGGTATCACAATATTTAAAGCCGGATGCGGTTTATCTAGTTTTAACATAGGAAAGTCACACAGCGAAACTTTATTTTCGGATGAGTTTGAAAATATAAGATCAAGGTAGTTACCGTACAAATTGGGAAAGCTATTCAACTGGTGGAAGTTCAAGAAAGCCATACACTCCTCCAGACATCGTGCTTCGTCAGAGACCGTTCCCCTATCCAAAGGCGCCACTCGAGTTCCCATGTCATCGTTGATCCAAGAAATTTTGAGTAGGTTATAATCGCCACATAACAGTACGGATGTATCTTCCAGATTATAGTTACTGAGTACAGTTATCACCGATTCACAATAGTTCTCAAATTTCACTAGTTGGGAGTTGGGTGGTAGATATACATTGCCCACTATTGTGGGCTTGGAGCCCGGTACTTTAATAATGACAAAAAGTTGTTCAACAGTTGAGACGTGTGGAACAATGATTCTGCTTGATGGAAACCTGCTATGTACTGCGATCAGAACTCCACCACCCGATTTGCAGTGGCTGGTGTGTTCGTTCCGGTCCAGACGGTAGACTACATAGTTATTAAGTCCCAATTCTTGGTCACCAATTGAATCATCCAAGAATGTTTCAGTTATTACTATCACATTATAATTTTCTAAAGCAATCGAGTGAGAAAAATCCGTGAGCTTAGTTTTCAATCCTCTGACATTCTGATAATAGATTGATAAATATGATGAGCAGCTGTTATCATCGGAGAGTATGTAGTTAACAGTATCAATATGATCTTGAATGGGAGTAGTTACTGCTTGTCTAAAAAATTTCTACCGAGAACAAAGTTAAAACGACTGTATCTCACCCCTCTGGGCCAGAAATTTCCATCATATATCTTCTCCTTCAATGCTGGGTCGACACCTATCATGAAGTGATGTTTGTTTCCAGAAGGAGCATTTTTAGGTATACACTTCTTGACACTTATCTCCTTTTCTGTGCTAGAATGCATTTTTATGTAGTTTTTGATGGACTCATCAGTGCATTCACTATCGGAAGTTTTCTTTTTAAAGCTGATGAATAGCCAGATTTTTTTGTTGTGTTCCGATGCTTGATTTCCTGTGAAATCATGTTCAGTTTGATCACGGCTCCCTATTAATGGTTTCTTTTTGGTTTTCAAGCTCCACTTTTGTTTGTTTACATTGGTATCCATAACCTCAGAATCTTGTATAATTTGACGTTTGTGGGAGGTTGATCGTCTCTAGCCTAGTTTACACCGATAACTTGTTTAGTTCGGTCCGATAGGACCAAGTGGGTGGGGATAGTACGGTAGGACCAATGCTTGCTTCTTGTCCGTTTACACCGCCTTGCAACGCGTGCTCTGAATGAGTACGCACGCAATTCGTCAAATGTCAAAAACAAGTCGAAATTATTTATCAACACAATTCGTAATAAAAAAAAACATAAGTGAGTTCGCTCAGATTGCCTTGAGAAACTCAGAACCAACACAATAAACAATAATAACAATCAACATAACCTCATAATTTTGATCCAGATCGAACCAAATTTAGTTCGGTACACCTGCTGGCAAGTACCGAACCAAGAGTGGACCAGCTTAGTCCGTAACTGTTTACACCATTCGAGCCAAATATTTGGTTCAGATATAGTTCGAATTTAGTACTTGGTCCGCTGACCAAATTGTCGGTGTAAACTAGGCTTCTTTCGTTGTCGTGGTAATTGAAAACCATCATCACTCTCCTGCATGACAGTTTGTGGCTCGCTGTTGGCGCCTGGCTGATGCTGATAAAAAGAAGATTTGACAGGAACAGCTGTTTCTGGTACCGTCAGTAGCCTAGTTTATACCGACAACTTGGTCCGCGGACCAAGTACCAAATTCGGACTATATCCGAACCAAATATTTGGTTCGAGTGGTGTAAACAGTTGCGGACTAAGCTGGTCCGCTCTTGGTTCGGTACTCGCCAGCAAGTGTACCGAACTAAATTTGGTTCGATCTGGATCAAAATTATGAGGTTATGTTGATTGTTATTATTGTGAATTGTGTTGGTTCTGAGTTTCTAAGGCAATCTGAGCGTACTTACTCATGTTTTTTTTTGGTTACGAATTGTGTTGATGAATAATTTCGACTTGTTTTTGACATTTGACGAATTGCGGGCGTACACATTTAGTTCACGCGTTGCAAGACGATGTAAACGTGCGAGAAGCAAGCATTGGTCCTACCGTACTATCCCCACCCACTTGGTCCTATCGGACCGAACCAAACGAGTTATCGGTGTAAACTAGGCTAGTGTGACACAAGGAGGAGCCTCAGACACTACTTTCTCGACCTCGACCTGTATTACGGTGTTGCCAGTGTTTAACGATGGTTCTGCTGATCTTTTTTCAAGATGTTTAATTTTCTCCTTTAGAAGAACCTGATTTTCTTCCAGAAGTTTATTCTTACTGGTTAATTCGGAAGTCAGCATCTTCAGATACTTGATTTCAATTTCCATTATGCATTTGTCAGAGTTTCCCTCACTATTATCAGGATCCATGAATACGTCATTTTCAAGGTTAGTCTTTGCTTGCTGAGTGTTTTGTTGATTTTCTGCCCTCCAGGATTGGTTTTCGCAGCAATTTTTTGTGGCTCTAGCAGCGCAGCTTTTATGAAAACAGCCATTACAGTTTTCGCACTTTACACGTTTCGTTACGGCACTCTTTTTACAGTAAACACAGACCGGATTTTCGGCACTGATGCTTCCCACCATGTTGCCTGTTTATGAACAGGTAACGTTTTCTTTCATCAATACTCTCCCTAAAACTTAACTAGAACAAATCAATAAACAATGAACAGCTCCTATCATAAAACACTTAAATGTCCTTGAGACTTATTAAACCTAATTTACATTTTAGAAAATCAAATCTCGGTTTTGCCAATGCTTTTGTAAATAAATCTGCAATCTGCATTTCTGACGAAATGTTCTCTACTTTTATTGTACCTTTAGCATAAAGATCTCTTATGAAATGACACTTAATGTCTATGTGTTGATGAAACTCGAGATTCTTAGCTATCTTTATGGCACTCATATTATCCATATACAAAACATTATTTTGTTTCTCACCACTTATCTCGTTTAGCAACCGTAATAACCACAGCATGTCTTTGGCCGCAGTTGCCGCACTCACATATTCAGCCTCCGTAGTGGATTGAGCCACACACTGCTGCTTTTTACTGCGCCATGTCACTGCCGCACCACCAAGCAAGCAAAGTGTCCCTGTAGTAGATTTTCTGGTCTTAACGTCTCCTGCAAAGTCTGCATCGCTGTACGTCATGAAGTCTCCATTATTTGAATAAAGCAATCCATGGTCTTCAGTGCCCTTTACATATCGAAGAATTCTCTTAACCAGCTGACAGTGAGCTTTCGTCGGCCTGTTAGTGATCTTGAAGCGATACCAACTGCAAATGCAATATCGGGCCTTGTGACTATTTGCAAATACATCAAGTTCCCCACAATTTCTCTATATGGAAAGTTATCTTCTTTGTCAAGAGGTACACTTGCTTTCCATCCAGTCTCTATGGGCGTTGAAACAGGATTAGCATCGAGCATTCCAAATCGATGCAAGATTTTTCGGACATAACAAGCTGGTTATGTCCGTTGATGGAGATTGAGCCACCTTCGCACTGACGTATTTCAATTCCTAAATAGTTGCTGACGTCACTTGTAACTTTCGCTTCGAACTTGAATGTCAATTGACTAAGAAATGTTGTAACTTCTTCTTGGCTGTTGGTTGTAATCAAGCCGTCATCCACATATAGAAGTAAAAGCAGTTTCACTTTATCACTTTCTTTGACGTACAAACATGAATCAGCACTACTCTCCCTTAAACCACAATCTATGAGGAAATCCTTGAATGCCTTGTTCCAGCACCTAGAGGCGTGTTTCAGTCCATATAGACCCTTTTGTAATTTACACACTCTTTCTGTGCCATCCTTCAGGCTGGCGCATAAACA
Source organism: Orchestes rusci (assembly GCA_958502075.1). Classification (NCBI taxonomy): domain Eukaryota; kingdom Metazoa; phylum Arthropoda; class Insecta; order Coleoptera; family Curculionidae; genus Orchestes; species Orchestes rusci. The sequence goes on from OY293303.1 coordinate 20,635,174, forward strand.
TTTCTTCTTCCAATGTGCCGTAGAGAAAAGCTGATTTAATATCAAATTGCATCAAATTCAACTTTTCACGTGCTGCCATACTCAACACAGTTCTGATGGTATCAAAACGTGCCACAGGACTAAAAGTGTCTGAATAATCGATTCCTTCTTTCTGTGAGTACCCTTCAATGACGAGGCGTGCTTTGTAACGATCAACAGTTGATCTATCTGAATGGTACTTTTTACGATAAACCCAACGATTGCCAATAACTATCTGATTTTCCGGATTATCAACCAACAACCACGTGTCATTTTTGTGTAGGGAATGAATCTCCTCTTTCATAGCACTTATCCAGTTTTGCGAGTTCTCCGATGCAACAGCTTCTTTGAAACTTTGTAGGTTCAAATTCAGCAAGCATTGCTACAGGAACACCAAAGTAATCCGGCCTTTTCAGCATGTTTCTGTCACGTAGTTTTGGTAAAAACTCCAGTGTTTTTTTTTGGGGTTCTTCAGGGTCATCACTTTCATCGTCCTGTCTGTGTCCTTCTCGGTGTTCTTCAATTTCCGTCATGGTAGTTGACAAAGTTTCTTCCTTAAAGATAACGTCATGACTGAGCACTACATCATGTAGCTCTGGCACCCACACACGATATCCCTTAACACCTAGGCTTCGAGGTATCTAACAAAAAATCCTTTATAAGCCTTTTTATCCAACTTGCGACGTTTTTGCTTCGGCACATGAACAAAGCATTCAGTTCCAAAAACTTTGAAATCGTCAAATCTTGGCTTTTTCTCAAACCAAAGTTCATATGGCGTTTTTCGATCAATTCTTGTAGGGCCTGTCCTGTTTATCCACGTAGACAGCCATATTCACAGCTTCTGCTCATAAAAACTGTGGAATATTAGCATTGGAATACAACATTGACCGAGCTGCCTCCATTATGGTCCGATTTTCTCTTTCGGAAGATCCATTCTGCTCAGGAGTATAAGGAGCAGTTGTTGAATGCTTTATTTCTCTATCACCCAAAAAAGCAGATATCTCCTTAATGGCATATTCTTTTCCTTCATCTGAGCGTATCTCGATTATGTCGTTTCCGAATCGTGTCTTCACTTCATTGCAAAACAATTTTAATTTATTTTCCACTTCAGATTTTTCGCGTAGAAAATAAACAGTGCGGTACTTACTATAATCGTCTTTGAATAAAACATAGTAACGTTTATGTCGTGGAGACTGCACACTCATCGGTCCACATACGTCAGAGTAGATCTCTCTTGAATTTTTCGAAATATCTTCTCTTCTACTAAGACTCTCCCGATGTTGTTCACCATAAGCACAAGCATCACAAAATATGTTGTCGTTGATAAGCTCAATGTCAGAGTTCCCGAGAAAGTATTTAGTGTACTTTTTGTTCTGGTGACACAGGCGTTCATGCCAAAGTTGCAATGTACCACTAGTCGCCACACAGACAATTTTCGGCGGCATCACCCGTAACTTGATACGATACAGATTATCGGCCTCGACTCCAATTGCGACAACTTTATTATTTCGCACACCTTTATTGGCTGCTATTTTAACCGAAAACAAATTTTTGGTCATGTCTGGTATGAATAACACGTCGTAAAGTGTTGCCGGTATCCACTCTCTGCCATCAAATGATTCCATATCAATGTTGCCTTGTCCTTGATTCGAAGCACCTGAATCAATCAACCAATAATTATTGTCACTGCTCTCATTTATGTTAGTGTTTCCAACAAAAGCCTCTCTCTTCGTTTGATCACATTTCTTTAATCGACAGTCTTTCATCAAATGATCTTTCGACCCGCACGAGAAACAGCCTTTGCAGTTTTTACGTTCGTGATTCGTTTTTCGACACAAAGAACAACGCAATCGCGACGCACTGGATGCCTCTTTTCCCCTGTAAAACGCCTTTTTCTTCTTGGACAAATCTTCTTTGAAGTTTACTTTGGATAATAGGGCCACTGTGGATTCTTCCTCCTCATCCCGCTGCTTTTCCAAACGTAACTCTTCAGTTAGTAGACGAGTTGTTAAAGTTTCAATCGTTTTTTTTTAAGTTTCCGTTGAATCCCAGGCACTATGGAAGTAGTTGAACTTGGAGGGTAGAGTAGACAAAATTCTAGTAATGAACATGGACTGGGGTATCTCCCCTCCCAACTTTTTCATTTTACTGGCCAGTTGCTCCAGCTTTGAAACATGATGTGCAACATTACCATCAGGATCCCACTTGAAGTCGAAAAACTGCTTTTGCACTAAGGATAAACTTTCGTCTGATTTCAAGTCATATATGCTGTGAAATTTTTGTCACATTTCTTGACCTGTGGTACAATTCATCAACAGTTGTAATGGCATGGACTCAACAGTTGTGACGAACAGTTTTCTTGCAATCCGATCTCCTTTGGTCCATCTCCTCAATTTCGTTCTCATACTCCTGCTCACCTTCTTGAGGCTTTGGTTCAATACCAGTGCAAATGTCTAGGGCATCTTCACTATCCAGTATGGTTTGTACAACAAACTGCCACTGCTGCTAGTTTTCGGAGTCACGTAGTTTTTCGATTTTGGGCTTATCGATCTCCATTTCTAACTAATGGCAGTCAATACACTAATATCGTGATTAGACGTACAATCCCAAATTCCGAACGAAAAACTCCCGGTACTTTTACTACACGCACGAATCCCGAAAATACTAATTATTTTCAATCGCTCACTGGGCCCATAACCTGTTGAGTGTATTTCCAGTGAAAGATAAAATCAATAAAAGGCACCCTGTTTACAACACAACAGTATATTCAAGACTGAAAAGTTTAACGTCGTAAAAATGCACAGAGCTAGAAAATAACACGCAGTTCCGCGTCTACAAAAATAAATCCGGTCGGACCAGCTTATCGCTGTTATTGATTCATGAACAGGTAACGTTTTTCTTTCATCAATAGTTTGCTCCGACCGTTTTACAGTTGATGACTATGAAAGAGATTCACAGCATGAGTTATTGAGTAAGTACCTATATTACAACAAGCTCCAAGGTTACAATTAAAAATTAGTTTTGTGTATATGGGAATTAGGTAACGAGCTTTCTAAAATTGCAATTCTCATATACAAAAATATTTTGGTCGACGTGCACTTTTTACACTACAAATTTAAAATGGGAATTTAATAAATCAATACTTTCAAATTACATTTCATTGTGTATTACAGCCTTATTAATTGGCAGTTTTGTTGAGAATTTTTTTTAACCTAGACTTGTAAAAAAGAAATTTGGTATAATTAGGTACATAGAGTATATATTTTTCATTTTGAAATTTAGTTTATTATAAATATAAAATTATTTGTTTTGACAATATCTTCAAATTTACAACAAGTAAATTTTGCTTGGAATCTATTTTGCATACAGAAAATACCAAATAAAGCATACGCGCTCTTTCTGTCAGCACCAGTGGTGACGTCACAGCGATTTTGACCTTGCCAGACAGATTCGGCAAACTGAGCTATCCTGTGAAGTGCATAATCATAGGCGATTCTCAGCGTGGAATGGTCCAGTATTTGGTATTTACCGATGAATTTCAGTGATCTCAAACCAATGTAGGGGAAACTCTGACGTCACGGATTAGCTGATTGCTTTTGGTACTTACCAATGATAACCTGGCCTTCGAGTTGGGTTCATCATTGGTTGATCTAGCGGTTATAGCCCAGAGAAATGGGAGGGGAGTAGAACGCTTGTCGACCACTGCGCATCCAGTTTTTGTGGAACGGCAAACGGCAAGGGCGCAGACATGACATCTTGTAAGTATATCTGTCATGAGTGTCTATTCTACGTCATTTAAATGTCATTAATGTCGATTGTCGAGGATCAAGACCCGTATTCCGTGTACCTGTGGAATTCCAACAACATGTATCTTTCCCATCATTTTACACAGAGAGCGACGTGTTGCTATGGAATTCCACAGTACACGGAATACGGGTCCAAAGCTTTTATCCCTTGACCCGTGATTAGCCTAGTTTACATCGATAACTCGTTTAGTTCGGTCCGATAGGACCAAGTGAGTGGGGATAGTACGGTAGGACCAATGATTGCTTTTCGCCCGTTTACACCGTCTTGCAACGCGTGAACTAAATCTGTACGCCCGCAATTCGTCAAATGTCAAAAACAAGTCGAAATTATTCATCAACACAATTCGTAACCAAAAAAAACATGAGTGAGTACGCTCAGATTGCCTTAGAAACTCAGAACCAACACAATTCACAATAATAACAATCAACATAACCTCATAATTTTGATCCAGATCGAACCAAATCTAGTTCGGTACACTTGCTGGCGAGTACCGAACCAAGAGCGGACCAGCTTAGTCCGCAACTGTTTACACCATTCGAACCAAATATTTGGTTCGGATATAGTCCGAATTTGGTACTTGGTCCGCGGACCAAGTTGTCGGTATAAACTAGGCTATTGTTGTTGTCGTCATGTGTCATAACATATCGAGTTTTGTTCTTGTTGATGGATGCATTCTGTCATATGAATTTAACAAGAATTCAATTGATCTTCGTCAAATAAACTGAATTTCAGTACCATAACTCATTTCTTTAAATTCTATCATCCAAGCAACCATATACCTAACTATTATACCTATGATGGTATCAACACTGCAAACAAAGACACGAATCAACACTTGTGATCCGCTCGGTCCCTGAATGCGGCCATGATTTTGACAGCTATAACTATACTTCAAAACCATATACTTATTATGAGTATATGTTCAAAACGATGGGTTCGTAAATCTCACCGTCCGCGCATCTGTCACACGAGTTCTACTCATTTCTCTTTTATAGCAGCACGTACGTCTTAAATATCGGTACTGCTAAAGTCACGGACTTAGTAAATAAAAATGGACTGCTAATGCAATGAGAAGAAAGTCACTGGAGCATGGGCGCTGCCATGATGGGACAATTTAAGTTGGTGCTTGTGATTTTCAGTGGTTCCATCGTTAAAAAATGCAGAAATCTGCCTGATTTACATTAAATTTGATTTCGAAGTGGAACTGTCAAATTTCCGCTTGGCAAACGGGAATCATATGTCAGTATTCACATTATATTTGGCGTAAGCGTGACACAAATTCAGTGTAGATAGTAACATATGATTCCTGTTTGCCAAGCGGAAATTTGACAGTTCCAATTCGAAAACAAATTGAATGTAAACCTTACATAAAGCTTCAGTCTGATTTCGGGGTTATATTAATTAATATAAATATATTATAAGTAAATAAATGCTAAGATAAAGGATGAAGGATATTGGTTAATATTTCTATTTTTTCTTCAAGTGTCTGTGACTTCTCGTTCCCGTGGTTTATGTGCATATTGTAGAGAATATTATTATATCAATTCTAAAACCGCAGAATGCATAAATCTTGAAATATCGACTGTCTCAAGTACCTTTACCTATTTTCCAGGGTCCAAGTTAAGCTCGTTAGAAAATAGTAGGTAGATATAATAGATCAAGTGCTATTCGTATTCGCTACTTATAAAATAATGCTGTTGAAAGGAAATTGTAGGTGATGATATTTTTGAAAAATTGAGTTGAGTGAAGGAAGGCTCTTTTTTATGTTGATAATGATAATCCAGCACAAAACTTTTCATAGTTTTATAAGTATCTAGAATAATGTTAAAAACCCTGCACAAAATCACAATGTGAATCTTGAATTTATCAAAATCCAAATCGAAATGATAAGTGATAATAGTGACATAACCTCAACCTCAAAAACAAAACAATCAGCAGTCTCTGCATTTTTCAATGGCCGCATAAGAGGAACTGCAGCGGTGCATCGCTTTTCTCGAGCGATCTCACTGAAATGACATAAATGATAACTTCCACCACTGCAACACAGTTTCTGCAATAAAGAGAAAGAAATATATTATGTTTTTTCGCTAGATTACTGTGCTGCAGCACAGTGGATCATACCATTCTAGTAGGACCGCTCAAATATAGTGCTAGTTCTCGGAACGCAGCCATAAGTGGTACGTCAAATAAATCACAGATACCAACCCAAATTGTCCCATCATGGCGGCGCCCATGCTCCAGTCTCACTTGTAGATGCCGAGCGAACCAATTTTACATATTTCCATCGGCGGTGTTGCCATATCCACATCGAAATCGGAGACACGCGACCGGTTGATGAATGACGATGGAGGACATACGTTCCACCCATAGACGTATAACGTCTATGGTTCCACCACAATCCACGATTGTAAACAAAACTCTATCGACTGGCATTATCATTAGAATTTTTTCAGAATGTAATTATTATAATGAGACAATTTTAAAAAATCCTTCACATGTCCACGGATACAGGGCCCAAGAGGATAAATTCACTGACAATTTAGTTTTTCGACCAAATGTCATTCTTTGTTAAAAGTTCTACTTATTTTGAGAAGTCTTAAGTAAAATGAGTAGGTACTTCAATTATGAAAATATAACCATGATAACGCCGTTCTCAAAGCCCCTTATGTTTACTTAATTCAAAATTTTCCATTTGAAACCACATTGCATGGATTACCTAGTTGAAGTTTGAATATCTTGAAAAAGGTAACTCCTAGCCACTTCTATAAAGTATGCCTTTTTTTATGTAAATATGATGTAACGAGTGATGTAAAAACCAACTTGTCAATTTTGAAAAAATGTATGAGTGCGTAAAAAAAGTTCTGACTATTTGAATGAATTTGAATAGGTGTGTAAGTGCCCCTACAAGTAAGAGCAATTCCGTGCTCAGATTTGAATTTTGCATGTCAAACCCCCATATAGGTACCAAATTTCATCAATATAGGCAACTTGATTATTTCAAAAGTTATTCAAGTAAGTAAATCAAAAATTGAAATTCAACTTTGACACGCTGCGTATCTGTTAAGTTAAATCATCTTTTGGGGTAGACAAGTTCGGGGCGATCACAATATTTGTGTGTGAAGAATCTACTGTTGCCATTATGTTCCATTCTTTCTGGTACACCCTGTATAATATAGGTAAGTTGGTATTTGGTTCAGCCGATTTTGCGCTATTTAAGTTCAAATTCGTATTCAATTCATCCAGAAATTTAAGCCAGACTCAAAAATTCTTGTTTTTTGTCACTAAAAGAACAGATTCATTCAAATAGGTACCGCGACTGGGAAAATAAGTCGAAAAAAATTTCACTGTCTGGACTAATACGGTGGAATGTGGAATCCAGATCAACGTAATGTTATTTCCATGAGACTTGAATATAGCGCAAAAACGAATGATTTCCGTGGCCCCCTCGTTCGCCGGACTTAACTCCGCTCGATTTTTTCCTCTGGGGGTATTGCAAAATTATGTCTATAGCCGTGTTTTTGAATTTGAGGATCAGCTGTGGAGAATAGTTGTTGAAGCGTTCGAGAGCATTACACCTGATATTTTAAGAAGGGGTTTGAAGTCGACAGTTAGATATAGTGTTATCTGTGTTTGGAGAATAACGGTTATTTGTTGGAACATTATGATTTCCACACACGGAGCAATAGACCGGCATTATAATGCAATTAAAATATGAATCCGAGTATGAACCAAACTCAAAACGTAACATAAAACAAAACATAAATCGCAAACAAACGAATCACACAATCCATCAACCTCGCCATCAACAAAATATAAATATTAAATAAACGGTGACGTGACACTAGCCTAGTTTATACCGACAACTTGGTCCGCGGACCAAGTACCAAATTCGGACTATATCCGAACCAATAATATCTGGTTCGAATGGTGTAAACAGTTGCGGACTAGGCTGGTCCGCTCTTGGTTCGGTACTCGCCAGCAAGTGTACCGAACTAAATTTGGTTCGATCTGGATCAAAATGTTGAGGTTATATTGATTGTTATTATTGTGAATTGTGTTGGTTCTGAGTTTCTAAGGCAATCTGAGCGTACTCACTCATGTTTTTTTTGGTTACGAATTGTGTTGATGAATAATTTCGACTTGTTTTTGACATTTGACGAATTGCGGGCGTACACATTTAGTTCACGCGTTGCAAGACGGTGTAAACGGGCAGGAAGCAAGAATTGGTCCTACCCATATACTTATAAATTATAAGTATATGGTCCTACCGTACTATCCCCACCAGCTTGGTCCTATCGGATATCGGACCGAACTAAGCGAGTTATCGATGTAAACTAGGCTACTGACAAGACAAATCTAACTTCCTCTACGTTTCTACGTACTCTACGACGTACGTGCATGCCTACGACATCGAAGCATCAATGTTGCCAAATTAATGTGAAAGATGGAAATGTGTAAATTTTGGTTCGCAACGGATCCATAAGTCTCCGCGACAGCGCGTTTTATCAATTCATCCCAACCATAGATAAAAAATATATATACGGGAATAGATTGGAAACTGTCAGCCTTACGTCTGAAAATTGCGATTTGGGCCACCTGTGACTTAAGGAAATAACATAGGCCGAAAATGATGTGGCGGGCCATTTAAAATCTGCGATTTCAATACTTTCAGTTCAAATACACTATACGACAAACATTTAACAAAGCTTTCATCCTGTCTCCGGTATCTAAGAAGTAATAGTGCATTTAGAACGTGTATCGATTTGTCAGTTTACGTATTTTGACTTTTTTCAAAAATGGTTTGATGCAGTTTTGTCAAGTTTGAAAAAGGATTAAAAATACATTTTTTTAGGGTTATTTTCAATAAAAATAGCTAGAAAGAGGGGCAAACATTGTGTACTTCCTAAAAATTTGATAATTGAACAAAGGATAGTCAAGCTATAAAGTTTTAAACGAAAACTTGACTTAAAATACTCATTTATGATGATTTCTTCAAAAATAAAAGGCAATGGTAATTTGAAAATTTCAGTGAAATTTCCAGGAAGTCTAAATTTTTGTCTCTAATAGTTACCTATATCAAAAATTACACTGTGAAAAGATTTATTTTTGACGTGATAAACTATGTTTTTAAAAAACTGGTAAATTGAGGAATTACCACTGACCTAAAATAAATAAGGTCAATGGGAATTATCTAATTTTGTCAGATACTAAGTATAAATGTTGAGGATAATTTTGCGCCTTTTTGAGCTGGCTTTTCGGTATTTCAATCAACAACTCAATAATGGCGTCATTGGCGTCCATTATGATGTTATTGACGTTTCTCAACCAGCTGTTGGGATGAATCGATAAACCCTGGGGCGAGATCAGAAACGTCACACCCGGTGTGAGTGTGAGCCAAGTGTCAAACACTAACAGTTCAGATATGGCAAGCCGTTTCACTTTTCATTCAACCCTGCTCATGAAGTATCATAAAAACTATTCTTATGACACTTTATGAGCACAGAGATTGATACAAAGTAGAACGACTTGCCATATCTGAACGATTGGTGTTTGCCACTTGGATCACACTCACACCAGGTGTGACGTTTTTGAACTCGCGCCTGCGCTGTCGCGAAGCTTAGTTGCGCTCCCTGGTGAGTTAAGGAAGAACAATTTACAATGAACCGTCATTCTGATTGAGGTTGCCGGAGCATGGCCTCTACATAACGTTTGAATGAATATAACACAAAAAAGAAAGCGCTTTCTGCCAGGCATCGTTGCCAGTGCACAAACACGAAACTGTAATAGTTGGATCGAGATAGAATCCTACCTTTCTACCTCCATGAATAGTGGGCTTCAACACCAAAGGATAGCATGCGACGTGCGACTTTAGTACAATATTATAAAATGATGTTACCAACATTAAAATCAATGGAATATCTGTATTGCAGAAAAGAACATTGCAGTTGCAACCGGAACTATTATAGCTACCGAGACCGAGACGATTTTCAAAAGATGGGCTGTGTTCGGGGAGCACGCTATTTGCACTATTTGGTTCACGGAGCAATTCTATCCATATATAGCGCACCTGTGACGTTATCGGGCGCGGTCAGGTAGTTTGTGGCGCTTTTTTCGCTTTACGCTTCAAGGGCTTTCCAGGAACGGTTTTTGGCGCGTGCGCACCTGGAACGACTCACACTCGATTTTGATCGTTCCTGTCGTCGGGGCGTGAGACACCAATCTTACCTTCCCCTTTTCCCTGGAGCAAATTGACAGTGAGATGCCAAATGTGACAAGTTTTGAAATATCTATTTGATTTGACGGTTTTTTTCAAATTTATGATAAATATTTAGTTTTCAGTTGTGCAATGATGAAAATTACAAAAACAATTAACATCAAAAACGAGATAGGATAGGTGGAGGTTCCACTTATAAAAATTATTGAGACAGTCATCAACTTGACTTGAAGTCCCACTAATGCTCTGTTGCGTTCCAGTAAACATGACGGCTTGAAGTCTCGGTGCCCCAACAAACAAAGAAGGTCAAATTTACCGCTTCTCGACCTACGAATCGGTCGAGAGATAATAATGTCCAATTATGAAAAGCGCAAAATTACCGTTTCCCTATGTGGGGAAAGAAACTAAAGTTATTTGGAAGTAATACAGAGGTCGATAGGTTCTTGCCAACCATTAGGTTGAAGGTGAATAATGGAACATGTCAACCTGTTTTACGTCAAAATGTGGGAAATCTGATCATATGTTGGTTCTCAATGTAGCCTATTTCTTACCTGTTGGTAAATAACAATGACAGGGAAAATACACTTGCATATTGATATGTGAGATGGACAAGGATACAGAACTATGGCACCGTCGCGTACATGTGTTAATAAGTGGGGTATGGACTTTGTCACGTGTGACGTCTTACTTGGTATAATTATAATATTAATGTAGTAGTTTATTGATTATTGGAAGAGTATATAACTGCGAGAGAAACTTTTCTGTATAATATCGGGAAGATACTTGCAGAAAATTGATGCGCCCTTATAACATGTCCATTTCGATACATTATTACCAGAGTTTGCGAAATTTTGAAACATAACCTTGAATCCAAAATAACTACATAAAAGATTAGGAATGTTATAAACAAACTTGCCAGCAGTGGTTGTAATCATCTTTGAATATGTGAATAACCCCAAAAGTAGTCAGAAATTCAATAAAATTCGGACATATAACACATTTTTTTTTTAGATGCTGACATTGAAACATGGCCGGCTCTCATATGTTACCTATAAGTTAATTTTTCGACCTTGTTGAAATTATTCCTCAACTTTGGTCAAAATTGACTAGATATCCACCTTTGTTATAACCTAATAGACAGGTAGCGATAGAGACAGAATTTTGGTGATAATTGTAATATTTCCCCTAAATTCAGACGAAATAAAAGTCTTGTCCTTGAAGGTAACTTTTTGGTTGTTTTCAAGTAAAATTTTAGATTAGACTTATTGTCACACCCTATAAATGTCATGATTGTACGAGAGACAATGCATGTTTATCTTTTTCTTTTCTTCTGGTCTAGATTTCTTAGATTGTTTGTTGGGAGATCAGGTACAATATTCAAAATAATTTAGCCACCCCATTGATTTGAGCGTTTGAGGTAATTCTTAAAGATAAAGACAGATTGTTGGTCATAATTTAGTAATATTCCACCTAAATTCAGAGGAAATATATTCTTGTCCTTGAAGTGAACTTTTTTGGTGATTTTCAAGTGTGTTTGGACTTCTTCATATACCTTATATATGTCGTCGTTGTACCTATATGACACAGATTATGTCTAGTTTCAGTAACCTGTAACTACGTATGCTGAATAAACATACAGGAAAATTATCCAATAGAACTTTATTTATGTCGTGAATAAGATTTGCCTCGAGCTGAATAACTAATAGCTGTTTATGACATTGAAGTTGAATAACAAGGCAAAAGGAGGTAGTTTTATACCAAATCAAAACATTTTTACTTTTCTTTTGGTCAAGAGTTCTCAAATTGTTTGTTGGGGCGTCACGCCCTTGAGCTGTAACAGGGTCACTCACTCGTTCCTGGAAAGCAACGACATCCACATGCAGTAATGCTGTACGTCAAATCGTAAACCCAGCAAACATCTTTCAATCGGCTGTCTGTCGGCCGAGCGCCTCTATGCCGCCACCCACCACAATATCGTCTTCCCATCAATGGCATCCTGCGCTGGCCCGATTCATATGTGCACCCCATTGATTAATGAGACCAAGGTGTCATTAATCAATGGTGCACCCGCGGCCTTTAGTCTTTAGCATGATACTTTTTATCGGCCGCTTGACAGCAAGATACCGACAACTTCTCCTTGCCTTCTGTTTACCGTATCAGTTTATTAGCTGCCCGACGACATCTTTCCGTTGACGTTCACACGGACCAGCCCTTAATGGCAACTCTTTTTTTTTTTTACAGGGTGTCCGTTTTATAATGACCCCCCCCCCTTTTTCTTTTTTGATTCACCCTGTAGAAAAAAATGTTATATGCAAAAGTTTTAGGGCTCAGTCTAAACTATTTGCAGCATATTCTTTCGTACATATACAAAGGGTTGGATAAACGAAAATATATGCCGCAAATAGGGCTCTAAAACAACTGTATTTACCATTTTATTCTTCAGGGTGAAACAAAAATGATCAATAAGAGGGATTAATTATTATAAGCGATCACCCTGTACATTCTCTTTAGATATATTCGTTTGCCAAAAGGTAACCCAATAAACAAAGATTCCAAAGATTTGATTAAGATCAATAAACATATAGTGATTGAATACGAAATTTAAAAAAAAGCCTTACTTTCAACTTAAAAAAAGTTTATTTCCTAGGCCAAAAGCTAAATTTCTTGAAATTTTTGTTTATCACGTTATTGTGGCAAACCTGGTAAAATTTTTAGAAAATCCAAAAATATGTTACAATATCTTTTCATTTTATTAGAAAAATAGTATAAAGGATATAAGTATAGGTCAAAAATAGGTAGTTAATTCTGATGCGTCAGAGAAAAAGTAGCAATAAAGACAATAACAGTTTTGCAAGAGTAAAAAGTGGGTTTTATAACGGGCGTATGTACCTATACATTGAAATTTGACATAAAAAAAGACTGTCATAACTAAAAAAATGAGTATATCTTCACTTGAAGACAGTCATCAGAAGGCTTTGAGTGATTTTTTGTTATTGTGTAATCTTTTAGTGAATGAATACCTTTCCTTAATCAGCCCACTCCAAGTCCAAATTAAAATTAACGCCCTTTGTACCACTTCCAAGAGCTAAAAACCCTTATAGATATTTAATTCGAATAATAGTAAAGTGAACTAACATCACAGCACAGAAAATGTAAAATAAGTTAAATAAGCATTGGATTTGATCAAAACTGATAATATTAACTAGAGAGCACAATAAACATTTTGATTCATTAATTATCATAATAAACATCTCACTTTCTCGAAACAGTTCAACGTAATCACTGAAATCACATCACATATCATATTAATTCATCACCCAACGTTATTATGTAGGTGCGAGTGTAGGTGTAAGTTCAGGTATAGGAATCGTTGGGTGTAGGTAACCATCAGGTAAACTTCCTTCCACTTGCATCGTTGATGTTGACTTTCCATTGTGGATGATCCATTATTTTGCTAGATGAAAGCCTTGTTTGAAAACCCCTCATTGAATCCTGAAAAGAATATCACTTGATAAAAAAAAGATATAAACACATTGTAAATGTTCTTCAGAATTAATCACTTGAACCTTAAACTTTTCCAAAGACCATTATACCAAAATAGGAATATGATTTACACTATAGACAAAAATAAAATGAAACAACACAAATTACAAAATGAAAGTTTCTGCCTTGGTTTCTGCTGTTTGCTATATTTGCTATTTCCCAAGCTAGGTATTTCCATAACATCAAATTTTGTTATTCTATGAACAAAGGTAATCAACCTTACTCTTGATTGCTTTTAACATCTATTTTATTTGTCTTTATAAAATGGAAGAATAATATTCTTTATTTGAGATTATATTTGCCAACATTTATAAAATAATACAAAAATAAACAGACAATTCGCGACAGAAATATGTATAGGTAGGAGGTACCGAGGTATTTAATCCCAAGATAGATATCGTAGTTCAACTTTATTAATTCCCTGTTATTATTTTTATGAACTTACCTTTTCAATAAAGAAGTTTCTGTAAATCATGGCCGCCAAACACCAGAGAGTAAATGGCCGCCTTAGCATGAACTTCTCAAATGACTCTCAAATGACTCCTAGATGCCCACCCGTGACGCCATCCTGGACTTCCCTCATCACTTCTGTCTGTCGGTTTCGGGGAATTGCCAGGTTGGTCGTTGGCCCGCCTGTTTCCATCCGATGACAAGCTTCAGGTCTTGATCTTTTTCCTGGTCCTCTCGAAGTGACCTGGTCTGCCAGGAATCATCCACCACAGTCGTCCTGCAAGTGCTCGCTTCCTTTTCCTCGGCTCTTTGACAGTGCTTATATACATTGTTCTGGACAAGGTCTCCTGGACAGAGCATCAGCGTTGTTGTGGCTGGATCCAGCTCGATGTTAGGTGTCAAAGTTGAACTCTTGAAGTCTCTCCATCCAACGAGCAACTTGACCCTCCGGATTCTTGAACTGTAGGAGCCATTTTAGCGCGGCGTGGTCGGTTCTCAGCAGAAACTTTCTCCCGTAGAGGTACTTGTAGAAGTGCTCTACCCCTTTGACTACTGCCAGTAGCTCCCTTCTCGTGACGCAGTAGTTCCGTTCCGGCTTCGACAAGGTTTTGCTGAAATAGCCTATCACCCTTTCATGTCCCTGCTGAATCCGGGACAGTACTGCACCAAGTCCTAAATTGCTGGCATCTGTATCCAAGATGAAGTTCCCCTCAGGTAGTGAGTAGCCAAGGATGGGCGCGCTGGAAAGTGCCCTCTTAAGCGTGTCAAAGGCCTCCTGACAATCCTCGTCCCAGTGGAAGCGTCTCTGTGCCTCTGTGAGCCTGTGAAAAGGCCGGGCGATGTTCGCAAATCCCTGGACATAACGCCGGTAGTACGTGCACAGACCCAGGAAACTTCTTAGCTCGTGGAGGTTCTTTGGTACTGGCCACTACTTGACTGATGCCTCCACCTTTTGCTGGTCAACGGCTACTCCCTCAGCCGACACGATATGGTAGGTATTTCACTTCCCTCCGGAACAGTTGGCATTTCTTTGGACTCAACTTCAAACCGGAACTTCTGAGTCTTTGGAATACCTCCTCCAAGTTCTTCAGATGGTCTTCAAATGATTTGCCAACCACAATAATGTCATCCAGGTACACCAGACATGTTTACCAGGATAGTCCTTTAAGTACAGTCTCCATCAGCCGCTCGAACGTAGCAGGCGCGTTGCATAACCCAAATGGCATAACAGTGAACTGCCACAGACCAGCTCCAACGCTGAAAGCAGTCTTCTCTCGATCTTCGGGGGCCATTTCTACCTGCCAATATCCGCTTTTCAGGTCCAGGGTTGAAAAGATCTTCGATCCGACCAAGGTCTCCAGAGTGTCGTCGATCCGTGGTAGCGGGTAGCTGTCTTTCTTCGTCACGTTGTTCGGCTGACGATAGTCCACACAGAATCGTGTTGAACCGTCTTTTTTGACCAGAACAACTGGCGATGACCACGGACTACTAGAAGGCTCGATGACATCGCCTTTCCCTATGTGCTGGATTATCTTGTCCGCCTCCTCCTTCTTGGCCAAAGGTAGTCTTCTAGCTGTTTGGCGGATCCGTCGTGCTCCCTCTGTGTTGATGGTGTGCCGCACCACGGTCGTTCGGCCCTTTTTCCCAGTCCCGTTGTCGAAGATGTCGCCGTAATTCCTTATTAGGCTTCTCAATCGTTGTTTTTGTCTCTTATCCAGGTCTTTTGAAAAGGTGACGACTAACTTTTCCATCTCTCCGGTGAACTCAGAGATGGTCTACTCATTCTCACATACTTGTCGCACCACAGAGAAAATTGACGAGCAGAGCCCGAAAACTGTGTCCCTTGCCAAACTTACAGATTGATAGTTGACGTTCATCACACTCACGGGCACAGTCTTTCCCACATGTACCAGGCTCTTTCCACATGCAATGCCTCGTCCTACTTCAAAATTGTGTATTTTAGGCTCAAACATCACGATGCTTCCTTTCTTTCATCTTCCCTTCCAGGCAAGCCCACAAAATCATCTCGCTCCTCTCAGGAATCCCCAGCCAGCAAAACACGAACTGTCTCTTCCTCTCTACCATGCAGTATCACCTCTTCGTTGTTGGTTCTCAGAGTTCCATTTTTGAAATCTAATTGGAAGCCTCGGGTGTTCATGATGTCCACTCCAATTATGATTTCTTCCTCAATATCAGCAACCAGCATTGGATGTTCGAAGCTGGTACTTCCCAGAGTCACTGCTGCCTCCACTTCACCATGGATCCTAGCCAATTCTCCTTTTGCCGTCCGTAGTCGCCACTTTGTTGGTTTAATCATTGTCGGTGTTGTGACAATGTCGGACCTGATGATCGTCATCGTCGCACCTGTATCCAGCAGCATGGTGCGTTTCTCTTCATTGACCAAGCCATCCACAAACACGCTGTTCAGTTTGGGTCCTAAAGAAGCAACTATGGCAGTTTTCTCCGGGGCATACTGGATAGAGGTCGACGATTGCCCCTTCGCATCGACCCTCTCTAGTTTTTCCGATGCCGAAGAATGTGCCTTCTTGCATCGGCTACGGATGTGGCCAAGCTCTCCACAATTCCAGCACCGCAGCTCCCTTCGTTTGGAGGACTTCACTTTCCTGATAACTCTCCTCACAGTAGCTTCGACGGTCTCCTCTTGTGCGGGATCCTGCTCCTCCATCCTTCGCAAGCGTGCAGGAACCTTCACAGACTGCTTCGCCGCTTCGAATTCCAAAGCTTTGGCCAGTGCTTCAACCAGTCTATCGGGACGATGAAGTATCAGGGACTGCCTTATTTCCTGGTCTCGAAGTCCATCCAGGAAGGCCTGCACTGCCAGCCTCTCCATCACATTTTCTGGCGTGGTTGGATAAGCCAGTCTTGCCAGGCGAGCAACATCCGCTTCAAACTCCTGCATGGTTCCGTTGGACTTTTGGATGCAGTTCTTCAACTGGGAATGGTAGACGTGCTCCAAGTGAGTTTGCCCATATCGCAGTTCCAGATGCTTGACTAGTACATCGTAGTCCTCCTGCTCCTGGGTGTTGAGCGTCTGCAGGATTTCGGTAGCTTCCCCACGAAGTGCCAGAGTCAATGCCAGGGCTTTTTCCGGTCCAGTCCATTTGCCCTTGCTGCTGCCTCGAACTGGCGATTGTCATTGTTCCATGTGGATTCTGATGGTATCAGCTTCCATCTTGGCACTCGCATCGTGGTTCCCGATAGTCACTTCTGGTTGTTTCTTAATCACTTCTACTTTTCTTCGCACTTCCTCGATTTCTTCTTCCAAATTCTTCATTGTATCTCCAAGTTTTGCTTCAAATCGTTGCTCAAGGTTCTCAATTTCTTCCGTTACCTGATCCTTGCAGAAGTTGTAGTGGTCCGCCAGCTGTTCCTTGATTTTCTCCTCCATTATTCTAGAAGATTCTACAAACTTCTCTTCCAACTTCCTGGAATTCTCTTCCATTTTTCTGGAGTTCTCTTCCATGGCTCTAGAGGATTCTTCCAGCTTCTCTTCCATTTTTCTGGAGTTCTCTTCCATCTTTCTGGAATTTTCTTGAAGTTGATCTTTTAGCTCATCTTTCAAATTTTTTGACAACTTCTCAACTACTGCGTTGGGATCGGGAAATTCAAATTGGAACGTATCAGGATCCATGCCTTCTTCCATTGAAGCCTCACGAAGCCTTGTTTGTAGATCAGTTTTCTTACCGCTACTATCCAGGTCACGCTCCTCCAATTCCCTCTTCAACTCGGCGACGTTCAATCCGGATAAAAACACTAGTTTCGCAGCCATTACAGCGAATATTTTTGTCTTTTTCTATAGCACACAATAAATCCCACTTTTGACACCAATGTAGCAAGTTTCCGCTATAGAAAACACTTGTCCAGCTTTAACTAATTTATTTTACAATTCACTATGTACAGAACTCACTATTTACAAACAAAATCACAGCTTATTTATGTTTTACGATTTATATTTCACGACGTATTCAGAACTGAACTAACTAGTCTCTAAAATCTACATCTACATATACCCTCGCCAGGATTGAAAGAACATTCCAGAGATTTTTAGAAAAGCGAAGAATATTCGACGCCATCTAGCTTCGCTAGAATGTACCAGAAGCCAATCGATTCGGCGACTTCACAATTTACTGAACAATGTTTCGTCACAATACAATACATATACTCAATAACGGCTGCTTCTCAAGCATTTGTGCTTATATCTCAAATCTAAAATTTCTGAACTTGAAACAAATGCATGCATAATTGGCATAGTATAGAATATAATAATAATGTATAGGGATTGAAAAGATTATTGACAAACGACTTATTGCTTTGAAATTGGGTTGAGTAACCTCTACAGGGTGGACCAGAAGTAATGGGTCATACGGTAACAGTAGATTCCTCACACAAAAATATTGCGATAGACCTTAATTTGTCAAATCCGAAAGTTGATATTAACAGAGATACAGAGGGTGTCAATTTTAGATGAATTTTGATATTTGATTTTTTCAAATAACTTTTGAAATAATCATGTTATGTTGATGAAATTTCGTATTTAGGGGTTGTTTGATATGCAAAATTCAAATCTGAGCAAGGAATTGCTCTTACTTGTAGGGGGCGCCACTTACACAACTTTTCACTCATTCAAATAGTCAGAACTTTTTTGTACGCACTCGTACATTTTTTTAAAATTGAAAAAATGATCTCTCCATCATATTTACATGAAAAAGGTTTACTTTGTAGAAGTGCCTAGGAGTGACCTTTTTCAAGATATTTGAACTTGAAGTAATCCATGCAATGTGCATTGTTTTAAATGGAAAATTTTGAAAATGAACATAGGCGAGGCTTTGAAAACGGCGTTATCATGGTAATTTTGACATTAGCTTGAATGCTTAATGTTTCTTAAAATAAAAGATTATTTTTTTTTTTTACTTTTTTTTTGATTTCTTTATAACAAACATTGAACATCGAGACGCTTGTCAAAATTACCGTGACAACGGCATTTTCGATGCCCCCTATGTTAATTTTCAAAATTTTCCATCAGAAACAACATTGCATAGATCACTTCAAAGGCAAATATCTTGAAAATCGTCACTCCTATCGACTCTTTCCTTTTTTACGTAAAAATGACGGAAAAATCAGCTTTGCAATTCAAAAAGAAATGTTCGAGTGCGTTCAAAAAATATATAACTATCTGAATGAGTTGAAAGATGTGTAAGTGGCGCCCCCTACATGTAAGACATGTAAGTCAAACAACCCCCATATACGAAATTTCATCAAAATAACATGATAATTTCAAAAGTTATTTGAAAAAATCAAAAATTAAAATTCAGCTTTGGCAACCTGTATTTATGTTAATATCTTCGAACATCAGCAACTTTCGGATTTGACAAGTTGAGGTCTATCGCAATATTTTTGTGTGAGGAATATTCTGTTACCGTATGACCCAGATTTTTTTTTGGGTGTCTATGACGAAGAGTTTACGAGAACTGGCACCCTGAATATTGATCAATAAAACGGATTTATTATTTTAAACACGCGTTGGAGATTTTCGAAGAGAAAAATGTCCCGGCTATATGGGCAATACAAGGCAAGAATTACTAATTAAATGACTTACGTTCTGAACGGTCAAGTCTGACGTTTGATTCCATAGCCAACATTAGAATTTTTGACGACTTTTAATATGACAGCTAAAATACGAATTTTAGAATATTTGTGTTTTTGCTGAAAACGACAAAGTTCTTTGGAAAATAACAAGAGCAAGAAAAGTTCTAGAACTAGATTCCCCATAAAATGAAACAATTATTTTTTAAGTCCGCCTACGGGTTAAAAAAGTCTGTCTTATTTTAATGGTGCACCATCTCTAATCAACACTTTAGATCACCTCGATTAAACTCCAATTAATTACTGTCGATGAATGCTCTCGATACACTTAGAACGTGGACCAAATTTGGTGTTTCTAAGTTCAGATATATTGAATTTTTTCGAAATTTTAAACCCCACTTGTGAGGCGTTCAACTTCTTGGGGGTGCAACTTCGTATATAGGTAAGCTGCATTAAATCATAATATTTTGGCTTTTCCTACATGCTCCTGCTCTGTGTCGGTTCTTATGCGGGACACCCTGTATACCCTATATGTTGGTATTTGATTCAGCCGTTTTTGCGCTATTCAAGTTCAAAGTCTCACAAGAATTACATTACGTTGATCTGAATTCTAAAGTATATTAGTATCCCAGATCAAGATAATTTAATTTCTTTGAGACTTTGAACGTGAATAGCGCAAAAATGGGTGAACCAAATACCAACATATATGGTATAATTGGAATCAAAAGAAAAAGATCTTTATTACGTTGTATAATAATTGTATGGAGTATGCGTGGGAAGGAATGCCTCGCACAAGTCTTTTGATTTCTGAGGTTGTATCTTTTCGTTCTCCTTCTCTATTTTGTGTATCCCAACAATTTTATATAGCTGTTTCTTACTCTGATTGAGATATTATGTGAACTTGAAATTATAAAGTTTTGTGTGAGGATGTTTATAGTCTTCTACAAGTCTTAAGACTTCTTGAGACTCAAATCTTTTTTATTTCCAATCTAGTTTTGATTTTTTTTTTTTTCTCTGTGTAATGGTTTTTATTTAATTTTGGAAATAAATTATTATTATTATTAATATTATTATTATTATCTAGCCAGAAATATACAGTTTTTCATTTAAAAAACACCTTGTTTTGTGAAATTTTTAGTTTCTCGATGCTTTTGGCATTTCTTTGTATCGGATTCTGAATGTCCTTGAAAAATACTGCAAATTCACTCATTTAAACTTTTTTGGATAACCAAAATTAACTGAGATATGTATCTACTGATTAAAATAAAAATCACCCTGTACACAGCATACAATTTACAATATGAAACAAGATTTGATTTTTAATCTTCAATACCACACACTATAGACATTACGATACATATACCGTCGCAATCGTCCGCTACTTGAGCTGCGGCCTGGCTGTTTTTTAATGACATTGTACCACGTGAGAAACGAGCACAGTCTGAGTAGTTATAGTTGTTATTCCACAGAAGTCTATCAGAAATGTGCGTGAAGCCATAGTTGATGTTGATGGTCCGGTCACCGGTGGGGGACTTCGAAGAAAAGACGTGTGCCTGGTGCGCTTCAACGTAACTGATGGGATTACTGAGGTGACTAGTGCTTCACAGTTTATGGAGCCAGGAATCAGCTTATGGAAAAATATCAACATTGCTTCATTCCTTCTACATTCCTGACTTTTCAGTCCACATAACAATATTCTTGATTCGTTATCCAAGTTAGAACAAGGAAAATGATACGAATTTGTTTTGGACCTTCTCCATTCTGCTGATGTTGATTTTGTGTGATGGTGACCAGATAATGGAGCAGTATTCAAGTTGACTCATGACAAGAGAGAAGATTTCGTCCGTTATGATGGATTCAATTTTTTTTGGGATTGTTGATGAAATGGAAATGCCCTGATAGTTTTTGATTTTTGCCCTGTCTCCCGACTTAAAGACAAGAACCAGCAGTGAAGTCCTTCCAGAGAAAAGGTAAGGCTCCAATGTCAAAGGAAAGCTAGCTGGAAAATGCCACGGATTGGACGTATCAAAGACAGGCAGTTCTTAAGGAGAATTGGATGGAGACTTCCAGTATCCAACGATGACAGTTTTTTCATGACTTCACTATCGGTGAAACGGTGAGTAGCTAGGCAGGCTACGGACGGACCAGGAACGACTGACAAATGGTTGAAAATATATGAAGCAAAAGAAAAATAGAAAAAGAAATACAGCAATTTCCACTAGGGACTCATATAAAAAAATAATACTGAAGAAAAAATCGCGAAACCGAAAAAAGCCAAAGAAAAACTTGAAAAAGATAATGCTGCACAAGGACTGCTTAAAAAAAACCGCCGATAGAAACAGCAAAGAATTTGGAGAAAATCACAGTCATGATCGGAGGGAGATTGGATCCTTAATTGTGATTGCGAAATATGAAAAAAAACTTCTTATCTACAAAAATTGTTACCAAGCAGGACAATAATTGGGTGTTTTGAACATGAACAAAGTGGACTTAATTGAAATGGCCCAACTTACCAGGCATTTATGTTACAGTGAAGAAGATATACGATGTTAAAAATATATGAGCATGTTCTCGAAAACCGCACTTCGCCACCTGAAATGGAGGCTTACCTGCAAAAAATCTAAATGGGTACCTACCCACCAACTTAGTAGAACTGAATCAAAGAATATGTTATAGGGTTCCTGTTGTTTTAGAAGCGATTGCAAAGTATGTATTATTTGCATAAATGTGGATGCATATTGTCGGCACTTATCTTTCACTTTTCATGTAGTCTTGCAAAAAACAAGTATTTGATAAGCGCCTAGTAAGTAAATCATATAAAGTGCTCCCTGTTTGATTGCCGGCCGTAGAAAATCCATCTGGGATGCCTTTGAGTTGTCATACTTCATACTCCGATACCCATACACCATCATACAAAAAATTAAATTTGTTCAAGAAACAACTGAGACAATGACTTGTATCCATTTTTAGTGGGACACCCTGTACATTAAGCATATTATAAAAAATTGCCGGACTGTGACAATATTCTTGATCGCAGATTTCGAAAGGTTCATGGAGAGCACTCAAACTTTGGTTATTCAAACTATATTGTAAGATCAAGATCAACAAAAATATCCATTAAGTAGTTTATATTGAGACACACATGATACTCGATATTAAACTGTAATTAATTAAATATGACACTTTCTTTCCTTATGGATACAGATTTCGTATTAAAAATAACAGCTTCCTACTTCATATCACAAATTTATTGGAAGTACATATCTGTAAAAATCTCTATAATCTGAATAAATTACAGTTAATTTGCAAGAAATAGTCGGATACTTATGTTAACTAAATATCACAGCGATTGAAGGTTAAGCTACAATCAAACGATGTCGTCGATAGGTCAAAAGACTTTCCTCTGATTATGTCCACTTAAATCCTTATATCATTCCATAGTTTCTGCGCAGCATCTCATGTTGCACCGGTGCGTTCCTTGAGGCACCTCGAGTCCTAGCATGCGAAGTTTTCCATAATGGCCTTCATGAATTGTATGTACGATAGCGCTATAGCATATGGCATTCAGAGGCCTTAGGAAGTTGATTATGTAGCTTTCGGTCTGAAACATTAATGGCTCAAAATCCCGGTCATAAAGGCAGTAGTCGACTTGAGAACGAAGGTTTTCTGGGATGTCGATTTGTATAGATGATTGGCCCATTGGATACTTCTGAAAAATGAACGATAATTCATATACGCTTGAACGATTGTACCATACAATAAAATGAAAAATATTTTTTTGAGAAACATCACTTTCCATAACACCATATTGTTAGGCTCAATTTGGAGGAAAAAGAGACATATCCCCCTAGTATCTGCCACAATTTAATTTGTAAACGATAACGAAGACTTTTGGCAAATGTTATAGAGCTTAACCCATAATATAATGATTCATCTTATAGGGTCAAAATGTCTATAAATGGTTCAAAGTCAAGAGTCGTCGAATTAAACAAACTGCACGTGATAAGAGATTGAAGAGGTTACATGTGTTGATTCATTTCATATGACCTTTCAATGGATAATTTGCATATTTTTTGGAAATATGAAAAATATAAGGATTAGTAAGTACTGATGCCATTGATGTTTAAAAAATCAACCTACGACGTCTAATAATGTAGTAATCACCGATTAAAGAGCGCCAATCAACATCCAAACGTCACATAATACACTATCTTTCCCCGTCTCACGTATTGACTGAGATGACTCTCTCTCTCTCTCGGGAGGGTAATATGGCCCCACCCCTTTTGCGATCATGCAGTTAAATTCGGGTCTTCTTTTTCATTCATTTAGTATATTTTTGGGTATTTCGGAAAATTTTTTCGCTAGTGGCTCAAATAATATCTAGAATACGTATATAAAATATCAAGTCATTTGAAAATGTATGCAAATTGTCCGTAACGTGTGGTTTGTACGATTTCATTTTGAAAAACTTGATTTTTTGAGAGATGAAAACGTAATATAGAAGATCCGGTATATAAACACTAGTTTGATCATTTTTTGATAAGGTGTGACGAAATACCCAAAAAATCTGCTAAATCATGGATGCGCCACAAAACTACAGAGCATATCTACTTGTCAGTTTTTGTCGTCCTGGTGGTTCCCGACAAAATATTTTCAAAAAATTCAATGTGGACATTGCGAACGCTATTCTATAGTGTCGAACATGACTTACTGTTTTAATTCCAAAAACATTTTGATCCAAATACCTACTTTTGTTTTTGAACCTTTTTGACCCAACGATAGAGAAAAGTAAGTTTTTGCGTATCTGATGACAGTATCAAAATCATGTGCCTCGGAGTGAAGGGGCGAAAAGCTCTGAACTTTCCTGGATATTTTAGATGTCAGATTTGTTTCTAGGAGTACTCGATTAGGAGATATAACGCAAATATATGTACATATTTTTTATCTTTTGTATATTGTTTATTTTGAATAGGGCCGCTCGGAGCCTTCCAAATATATAATACACTTGATACTTCTTCCCGAAATGAAATGTCGTTCATAGAAGCTCCCGACTTGTCTATCCCAAGTAACACAACTTCCTTTTTAAAAGCTGAGAAGACCGCATCACTAAATGATCCAATTAATTGCTATACAACGTTCTTTCAGACCTAACATAGTGCTTATATACCCAAAATAGGCTCACTTTATACAGCTGATTTATAAAGCAGTTTTATCCCACTTCTAAATAGAATTGAGTTGACGGATACTCTTATAAGCCCTTATAGAGTATAATATAAAGCATTTATAAATCTTGTACAGGGTGTCCCAACGATAGAGTAAAGTAGGTTTTATCATATAGGATATGAAAAATATCAATATCAATATGCGCACATTCTGAAAATATTTGGAAACATTCAGGGTGCGTCACAAAAGTATGGCACGAAAAAGTATGATTTTTTTAAATGGAACCCCCTGTATATTAATTGATATTTCAATTCTTTCTTCAATTTGGAACAAAAATTGTGATACAACTTCTTCTGTCATTTGGATAGAAGGTAACGTCAACTGTCAACTTTTTTCGACACATTTTGACATTTTTTCACAATAATGGATTTAATCTCCTTGAATAGCTCTTGAAAAGTAAAGATAGGAACGTGCAATCCATTTTTCTCTAACTTGAATAGTTTGAGTTTTATAGCATGTCAAAGTTGCAAAAATGCCATTTTTAAAACGCGATATCTCGATAACGGTTGAATTTAGGAACATTAGTTGTATCACAATTTTTGTTCCAAATTGAAGAAAGAATTGAAATATCAATTAATATACAGGGGGTTCCATTTAAAAAAATCATACTTTTTCGTGCCATACTTTTGTGACGCACCCTGTATGTTTCCAAATATTTTCAGAATGTGCGCTATTTACACCCCTAACCTGTGACGCATATTGATATTGATATTTTTCATATCCTATATGATAAAACCTACTTTACTCTATCGTTTTGACACCCTGTATAGAGCTTTTTCTCCTGAGCTAAACACCAATTTGCTCAATAAATACTTTATTCCAGTTGCATCAGCGAATGTGTTGTTTGTTACTAGGTATTTGATGGATGTCGTCCTCGCTTATACAGGGTGTCCCAGCAAGGGTGGCCACCGGCCATATCTCAGAAACTACTGGACCTAAAAGCTCAGGAAAAAAAAAAATTATCACTAAAGTGGCCACGAGAAAATGCTGGGAAATATTTATAACTTCGAAATTTTTCCGCTAGGGGGCGCAATCAAAGCTTAAATATTATAATTCGAAATTTCTCCGGAAATTCTCAGATTGAGGTATATCTTTATCAACATGGTTAGAAAACCTAGACAATTTCACGTCTTTTTGATACAGGGCTCATTGGCGTACCGATCTTCGTGTGAGTAGGGGAAGGTAGTGAAAGTGTAATTGTTCAAGTGGCTGTAACTTATAAACGACTTGTCCGATTGTGTTGCGTATAGGCTTGTTTGGAAGATAAATGTGAGTACTTTCGTATATCCTATCCAGTGATGCGTGATTGTCTCCAGAAAAGTTGCTAGAAGGCGTAATTTGAATTAAAAACTGTTATTTTCGTTTCACCTCAAAAATTTAAATGGTACGGTATAATTCTGATAACAGAATCGAAATGAAGATTAAATTTACAAGAAAAAACCTCCAAACCGCAGGTTGATATCTTTTCTCGTTTTCGAGTTATGGCCGAGAAAATAATTTTTGACACTCGAAAAGTTGTTTGTTGTGTAGTTTTATTTAACTTTATAAATGTTCGAATTGTCCTCCATCTTGTAAAATACATTTCTCAATTCTGTGCCTACAAATAGAAACAGCTGTTTCTATTTCAATTGGTGCAATGGAATGTATAGCATTCTCAATCCGCTCAATCATATTTTCTCTTGCGGTGGGACGAGTTTTGTAAACGATGTCCTTGATTCGTCGCCACAAGTAATAGTCCAACACAGTTGAATCGGGGGATCTCGGTGGCCATGGGAACAAACTGCCCTTTCCAATCCAGCGATCTGGATAACGGTTGTTTAAAAAATCACGAACTCTCCGTGCATAATGAGCTGGGCAACCGTCATGTTGGTACCACATGGACATCCTAAGACCAATGGGAACATCTTCTAAAAGTATTTGCAAGTCATTTTCTAAAAAGTTTAAATATGATTCACCATTGAAATGGCCATCAATAATATAAATCCCAATAATTTTGTTTCCTAACACTCCGCACCAGACGTTTACACTCCACCTGTTTTGATGATCCACTTCCCGCATCCAGTGTGGGTTTTCCCGCGACCAAAAGTGCATGTTATGCAAATTAACATTTCCAGAACTAGAGAAACGGGCTTCATCGGTCCATAAAATTTGGGAGAGGAATTGAGGATGTTCGTTGCACATTTCTCGAAGCCAATAGCAATGGTCTAGTCGCCTGTTGAAATCATCTTCTGATAGAGCTTGGTGTAAGGAAAGATGGTATGGACGAAGTTTGAAGTCTCTTAAAATTCGGAGCACTGAAGAACGACTTAATCCTAGATGGTGGGAAATTTCTCTTGTGCTCAAATGCGGTGAAGCTTCCACGTAAGCGAGAACGTTTATAATATTGTCTTCATGGTTTCTTACCGGACGTCTTCTGATTGGAACTGGATTGAGCTGTACACTTCCCGTTGTTCTTAAACGTATTGCCATTCGCCGAAATATCTTTCTGCTGTAGTGCCTTCGTTCAGGATACCTTGCAGCGTATTCACGTGCCGCAATCGGAGCATTTCCAAAACATTGAAAATATACGGCGAGCATATCAAAAGCCTCGGCATTGGTGTAAGACATTTTAACAGAGAATGTTAAAATGATAATTAAGAGATTGTTATGATTGCAATATCTGTTTCAATTATCTCCATGAAAACCCGCCGATGTTTTTCCACAGCTACCTAGATTTTTTTTCAACCCATCATTGCAATATTTAATACATTATTAGATTGGGATTTATGCTCATCAAAATATTTTTCATTTATTATGAGTTTTGTTCTATTGAAATAACAAATGAAAAAATAAAATTTTACATAATTTGGACTAGTTATTATTATTGAAGCCAAAAAAAAAAGCAGGTTGCAATAGAACTACACAACAAACAACTTTTCGAGTGTCAAAAACTCTTTTCTCGGCAATAACTCGAAAACGAAAAAAGATATCCACCTGCGTTTCAAAGGTTTTTTCTTGTAAATTTAATGTACCTTTCGATGCTCTTATCAGAATTATACCATACCATTTAAATTTTTGCGGTAAAATGAAAAACACTGTTTTTAATTCAATTTACCCCTTCTAGCAATTTTGCTGGAGACAATCACGCACTACTGGATACGATGTTCGAAAGTACTCACATTTATCTTCTAAACAAGCCTATACGCAACAAAATCGGACAAGTCGTTAATAGGTTACAGCTACTTGAACAATTACACTTTCACTACCTTCCCCTACTCACACAAAGATCGGTACGCCAATGAGCCCTGTACCAAAAAGACGTGAAATTGTCTAGGTTTTCTAACCATGTTGATAAAGATATACCTCAATCTGAGAATTTCCGGAGAAATTTCGAATTTTAATATTTAAGCTTTGATTGCGCCCCCTAGCGGAAAAATTTCGAAGTTATAAATATTTCCCAGCATTTTCTCGTGGCCACTTTAGTGATAATTTTTTTTTTCCTGAACTTTTAGGTCCAGTAGTTTCTGAGATATGGCCGATGGCCACCCTTGCTGGGACACCCTGTATACTTTTCATGATCTTATTGGACATGCATGACGCATGATCTGATCACTGGAAACAAAAACATATCTTCAATACATTATATCACACCTAAAAATAAATAAAGCACTTTTCGCATATGCCCAATGTAAAATTTACTTGCGATGGATTTTTTTCTGGTGAAGTCTTTATTTCCAGTTCCAAATAATCGAAGCGCCCTGAAAATTATTGAAAATTAGCCAAACAAAAAGTTAATTAGAGAAAATATTTTTTTTTTCCTCGTTTCACCTTCAGAATGTTACTAGATGTTAAAGTCCTATTCCTTGATCCAGAAAAAAATACTAAAACATACTAGTTACACAAGAAAGAAATATATAATTAATGCGGTAATGGCGGCTCTCTGAACATCTTGACAGAATTCAATGGCGACGTACAAACCAAAAAATGAAAATGGTTGCGAAATAGTCCATTAAACGGCCTGCGTGGCATTTATCCGCGCAGGTCCAAAATCAGATATTTGACATAACATCGGGAGTACAACATTTCGTGTATCTCATTGAATCAATGGTTTTATCCAATAATTTGACCATCTTTTCCAATAAACTGACCTTAAATAAGTCTTGAATTGGTTCAGTGATAAATTGTGGAAGTAATAACGCCAGGGAAGGTCAGGAAATAATCGCCTCCATTGACATTGACAGCAATGACAAAAATCGGGAATTTGTATTTTTTGCTCAAGAGAGGAAAGAAAAATCAACAAACTCTTTTCGAAGAGCTAGATGTCCCAAAAACAACTGTCACTAGTGACTCACTACTGATAATGATGGTATCTCTAGCACGCTGCAACCTTACATCATATATACTAACGGCTGCAACTGAATTTTCACTTTTTTTGCGAAAATTAGGTACCGGTTCTTTTGATTTCTTTCCAGTTCGAAATATCAGCCATTGTTTTATTTAACTTTGAAGCATAGAAAACTTTGAAGCATAGAAAACACACGACAAAATGACTGCCGGACAATACTGGTGCTGGGTAAGCCTGGTTACGGTAATTTTATTGCGTTACTAACGATTTTAAAAAACTTTTAAATAACTACTATATCCTAGTGATGAAGCGTATTTCCACGAAAAAATCATGAGTATGAAAAACACGTCAATAGAGCATTTAAAAAGAATCTTCATAATGGCGTTGGTTGAAAAATATTCGGCTGAAAATACCCAAATTACTTCATAATGGTTTTATGACAGGGTTGGAATAGATAAAAAGAGTTGGTTTTAATGGCTTTATTTGTGCTTCATATAGCAGCTTATAAACCAATTATAAAGATTGAACGCTCACAATGATCTGAGAGCTGTAGTTGTCACTTTTATAAAGGCGGATATGTAAAAGATATATTATTTAGCTCTAAGAACGTTCTCAAAACTATATTAAAAAACAAAAAGCTCAAAAAACCATTTAGTGTGAACTAACACTTCTATAAAGATATTTAATGCCTTCAGACTCCTATATAAAACAATCATAAAAAAAAATTGGTATGAAAGAACAACTTGTGTTACTTGGGATAGGTCTGTCTGAACAATTACGAACCAGTCAGAGCCAATCAGCATTTGCAGTTTGCAAACTATTTCTGATTGACATTGACCAATCGATGAACTGGTTTGTGACTGTTCCACGAACAGACCTAATATTAGATTTTTTATTGGAGATACCTGAAAAATCAGGTTCATATACAGTATGTCCACGGATGGGGTAGACAAGAGGTGAAATGGACCAAAAATTGAAAGATACGACAAAAAGTTAATCCTGATAAAAGTTTTTGCTTGGTCTAAAAATAGGAGCTACGATGAGAAAATTGATTTTCTCAAAAATGTAAAAACATAAAATTAAACAAGAGCAAACAGTCATTTTTTGGCCTGTTAACGTGAAATAGTAAATAAAAAACTTGCTCTAAATTTAGTCCTAGCCCTGAATCCGAACTTACCATAGACGTCTATGGAGCTTACTGAAGAAAATTTGAATCTGAAAAATTGATCAATTTCGCAAGTCCGCATTTTACCACTCGCAAGTTATTGATTTTACACCTGTACATGATTACCTGTTGTTATAGGTATAAAAGTCATAATGGAAGTAGTAAAACGCTGTTCAATTTTTAAGAATTTTCATAGATTCAAATTTTCTTCAGTAAGTTCGGATTCAGAGTTAGGACTAAATTTAAAGCAAGTTTTTTATTTTACATTTTTGAGACGCCCTTAATAATACAAATCAATGTTCTCATCGTAGCTCCTATTTTTAGAACAAGCAAAAACCTTTATCAAGAATAACTTTTTGTCGTATCTTTCAATTTTTCGTCCATTTCACCTCTTGTCTACCCCATCCGTGGACATACTGTATATCAGAATATCAGACAATTGATGACTTGCGTAATGCTACTAAAAAGTAGTTGAAGTATCTTCAGCTACGACCCATAATCAAACCGAATGTCTTACGAAGAATCAGAAAAATGTGTGAAATACAGGGTGTCTCACGGTCTATGGTACCTTAGACGTTTAAGGAGAACTAGACATAGGATCGATCTGAAAATTTGGCTCAGCACATAATCGAGTATGATCTATATTTTAAAAATATTTTCAGTTCTGCAGTGTTGCCGCTTCTACCCAAAAGTCGTGGCAACTTTCTTATTTTAAATGGACCACCCTGTATATTATTATTTTTTTGGATTCCTTGACTGATTCTAATCACTTTTGCTTGATATACTCCTATACCTATCGGCAGCGGTTTTCGAGATATAAATTAATTTATAATATTTTTGTCGTAAGACACATCAGTGGATTGAGTTCAATAATTTCGTACTTGAAAACGGTGGAGAGTGGAAATTGCTATGCCGACTAGAGGAAGGTAGGTTTATATGGTTCCAATGGAGAAACCGATCTGAAAATATACAGGGGTGCTTCAAATTTATCAATCTTTTTCCTTCACACAAAAATGATAAAAAATCAATTTTTTCAAATGGAACCCCCTGTATATTACTTGAAAAATGAAAAGGCCAATAAATTTTCTTTCAAATGGTATGTTCCCATGTTCCTATACCTAAACCTTCAGGTTTTACAAGAAAAATGCATTTGTCTAAAAAATAAATTATATTGGTATTATTGATATGAAACATAATGTAGTTAAACTAAAAATAAATTGTTATTGCTGTGTGACCTGGCAACTATAGGTTGCCCTAGAACTACATTATGTTTCATATCATGTATACCAATATAATTTATTTTTTAGTAAAATGCATTTTTCTTGTAGATCCTGAAGGTTTAGGTATAGGAACATGGGATACCATTTGAATGGAAATTTATTGGCCTTTTCATTTTTCAAGTAATATACAGGGGGTTCCATTTGAAAAAATTGTTTTTTTATCATTTTTGTGTGAAGGAAAAAGATTAATACATTTGAAGCACCCCTGTATATTTTCAGATCGGTTTCTCCATTGGAACCATATAGACCTACCTTCCTCTAGTCGGCATAGCAATTTCAACTCTCCACCGTTTTCAAGTACGAAATTATTGAACTCAATCCACTGATGTGTTTTACGACAAAAATATTATAAATTAATTTATATCTCGAAAACCGCTGCCGATAGGTATAGGAGTATATCAAGCAAAAGTGATTAGAATCAGTCAAGGAATCCAAAAAAATAATAATATACAGGGTGGTCCATTTAAAATAAGAAAGTTGTTATGACTTTTGGAAAGAAGCGGCAACACTGCAAAACTGAAAATATTTTTAAAATATAGATCATACTCGATTATGGGCTCAGCCAAATTTTCAGGTCGATCCTATGTCTAGTTTTCCGTGAACGTCTAACGTACCATAGACCGTGAGACACCCTG
The DNA here is from genome assembly GCA_958502075.1 of Orchestes rusci. Classification (NCBI taxonomy): domain Eukaryota; kingdom Metazoa; phylum Arthropoda; class Insecta; order Coleoptera; family Curculionidae; genus Orchestes; species Orchestes rusci. The sequence continues at coordinate 20,667,437 of OY293303.1, forward strand.
TATACAGTGTGTCGCAAATAAGATGAATACACCCCTGTATTTTCCCCATTTGGAGGTTCGAAATTTTGTACAGTCATACTGACTGATAAGCTCTACTGTTTATGATTGTATTTAACTGAAATTTTATGTCTTAACCCCGCCTACTACGTCTTCGCAAAGAGGGTCGATTCTCGATATTTTGTTCCGCGACAAAGATATCGAAAAAAGTTACAGGAAAAAGTGGTTCTAAATTATATTCTTAGCCCATATACCGAGTTTCATGAGAAAATTCAAACTTGTATTTTTGTATTTTCCCTAAAATAAGTCAGTCACCTAATAAAAATGATGTCTTTCCACAATTTTGAAAATTATTTTTGAGACGCCATGACAACATAATATGGAAATGGAGTCAGATTTGAGTTTTTATGGGAATTAAATTGTGTCAAACGGAAAATTGTGTATTTCTACCTCAATATTGGAAAAAAGTGTTCTGTATTATAATTTTGAAAATAAAATAGCGATCATAATGTCATAATTATTTTACATATTATCTAAATTATATGAGAGCTGAGATACGAGGGGTGCCTGCAAATGATAAATTTTCAACTTCTCCCTGTATATCAGAAACGATGTAAGCTATGGACATTTTCATTGTGGCATCGTTCGTTTCTCGAAAAAGTAGAACAGCATCGCGAAAACCGCATCCCTTTAACTTCACTCATAAGGGAGATACCCCGCAAAGGCAACGAAAATGGGACACCCTGTACGATCTGTGTTTTCTATTATAAAAATAAATTGTGATAAAAGTGATAGATATTATAAATTGAACTATTGAAACGGCGAGGAAAGAGGTTAGCTGCGAGGCAAGTGGTGCATCGCAAAATCGTGAAATCAGACCTATGTATTCATATGCAAGTGCGTATAGTAGAGTGAGAGTGGAAAAAGGAGGTGCATAGCAGCGGTGTGCTGAGGGAATTGAAGATGTTTGTTTTTGGGGCGTCAAGGATCGCAGTTTGGAGCAATCGTATCGAGCTGAACCATATGATGAGGCAGATAAATAGTTATTTATGATAGAATTGCGTATTCCCAATCGACCAAAAATACAAAATATGCTTTTTATATGCAGCAATTTATAAAGAACTGACAACTTCAACAAAACTTAGCGGGTCCTGAGAATGAGGATTGCCACGTTCATATAACAGCATCTAAAATTTATATAATTATTATTATCTATTTATTAAACAGGGTGCTTCATAATAAGATGCTGATCCTTGATGGTGTTAATTTTTGGGTGATCTTAAGGAAAAACGTTTGTATCAATGCAGGTCCATAATCGCTTGATTTTTGATATACGTATACAAGTTATTGAAAGTATCGTTTTTTTTTTCAATTGCCTGGAGACCGCTTTTAACGTTTTATTAAAATTTAGTGAATACCCACAGTCCATGAAAACACTGGGGTAAACATTATTTTATGGCTTTAACCAGTGATGTCCACCTAGGCATTATATTGAATACTTAAAGCGTTTTCATAGAGTATGGTATCATGAGACCATTCCAGTTTGGTCTGTCATTAACGTCACTTGCAAAAACGTTTTATGACCGAAAAAAGTGGTTCCCGTTTTTCTAAACAAAGTACTTATCAAATCAACGTTATATTATATAAGTTTTGTTAAAAATTATGTCTTTATTTGAACCTTGGAGGAAACCTTTATCTGCACATATCAATACGAGTATAATTTCTAAATGGTGAAGTCAATAATTTTGTTTTTCTTTGAGGAAACAATGAAATGACCAAATATACTCAGTGACATAGAAAACGCAACACTCATTTATCTTCCATAAGAGTCAATGTTGACATGCTCTTATGAAAAGTTTTATATCCCCCTTAAAAAAAGAAGCTTTCGTGGCAACTTAAAAATTAGAATGTTCAGAATAGATGAAGCTACAATGATTTGGCATGAAAAGGATCGATTTCTCATTTGTATACTCCACAGTGTTTTGAAGTTCCAGGACAATTCACTCAATGCATATCAAATTAACATTCTGGCTCCAAAATTTTGAAACAATCTGGAGTATAAAAATGAAAAATCGTCCTTTTTTATGCCAAATTATTGTAGCTTTATTCATTCGGAACATTTTAATTTTTGAGTGTTGTGATTTCCATGTCACTGAGAAGTCCAATAATTAATAATATGTGAGTGAACTGAAAATTTAAAAAATAACAATTATTTACTGTTTTATTCACAACAACTTCCATGACTTCATCACAGACATGCTTATACAGGGTTTTCCATCCAACGTGGAACAGCCCGATATCTGACAAACGGTGAGTTCTGGAAAAAAGTAGTTCAAATAAAAGTTATTGTGTAGTGTGGGAGCAAGAAATGACTAGATCTATTTCATTTTTGTCCTTGACAACCTTTTGAAGGTTTTTTGAATATCACTCATGTTTTTTTAAAATAAAAATATATCTTTTCTATTGCAGAATCTCAATCTACGGAGATCTAAATAAATTCTACAATAAAGGCACGATACACATAAAGCGGTTTGCCGACGCGCAGATGTGATGTCACGCTGGAGTAATGGCCTTCTGCAATGTTGCCAGTAGAGTGAAGTTTTCATGATAAATTGACAGTTAAAAATGACGTTATAACGTGACCTAAGTTAATGCGAAGATGTCGTGTGTCAATGTCACTGGAGTCACATCGCGATGTCAATATCGTCATCTGTCTACTCCAGCATGACTGCTTGCGCGACGCGTTAAATTTGAGAGGACACGTATATCAAATATGCACCGTTTGTTAGAAATCGAGTCGGTCCCGAGATAAATGAACACCCTGTCTGTATAGCGGTAAAAGCTTTCATTTTTTTTTCATCGGAAACCATTCGTCGGGAAAAAAAGAATAGAATGCAAAATTTCAAAACACTCCGCGTACTGTGATATTTTGAAGAAATTAGAAAAGTTCTTCAGCAAATTGTTTTTGATGATGAATTACGCAATTCTGCAAAGTATAATGGTATTTAAAAATTTAAAAAAAAAACACACAAATAAACGTTAAAAATATCAAGATTAATGGTATTTCCATGCTATTCTGAAAACTTGTAATAGAAAAATGCAGAATAGCAAAGTAGGCAGAGGGTTTTGAAATTTTTCATTTTCACTCAGTTTTTCATTCTGAACGACTTTCTTCAATAACATTTTGTCGTATATTCTATAGAAGAAGCTCTTCAACTACTTGAAAAAAAACACGCCAGGACCCAGTATTTCTCCGCTTCATAATAACAAGTAAACAGTACCACTACTCTCACCTCTCCGCTGACCTCTTTCCTCAGCGCTCCACTATAATCGCAGCCTTAGTGAAAAAAGCGGTAGCGTTTGAAGCAGGATATCAGAAAACATTTCAAGTACTGTTAATGGGGAACTAACGTCAACATATAAATCGGAAAGCACAAATAAAATCAACTAGTCTTCGACGAGCCTCTTTGATCTCTTTTAGTTCGACGGGTTTTTCTGTTCTAGTTTTAAGCCTTACCAGATTATGCTCAAAAAGTAGGCAGTTTATCAGTATTGAGTAAAGATATGTCAGGCCATTCACACTACAAATTGCTTGATGGTCTTCCAGTTCAACAGATATAGTTTGAAAAATCTGGAAATTCTCTGCATCTGCAAGTATCTCTTTCAATAGACCTATTATGGAGAAAACACTGAAAATCAATTTAATATTATACTTATGTATACTATCTTGATGTATATAAATACTCACATCATACGACGATCAATATAATCGCACTGGGGCAAATGGCTAGCTTCAAACATGAACAGTATATGTTCCAAAGCAGATCCAATGTTAGGTCCAGGTAAAAGCGATAGAAATTTGATGGTTTCGACAGGTCGAATCATCAAAAAATAAATGAACACTGTCCAATTAGTGATGAATTTAAAATTGTGCTCTCTTAAGTTTCCATTGCCAAAACTGGTAACGACATTTCGAATTATATTTTCATAATATGGTTCTATCACTTCAGATACCCTGAGCATGGCGAAGTTAATCATTCGGCCAAACACAGTACTAGACACATATAAATTGTTTTGCAACAATTTTTCGAAAATGGTGGGCAATTCAAAAATAGCTGCATACTGCTTGTCTTCCTTATTGTATCTGTACCCGACTAGCACCATATGGTATTTCACAAAGCATGTCACGATTAATTGAGCAGACGCTTCCAATATGTAAAGATCTTCCTCAAGTAATTGCATTGCATGAAATGATCTACTAAATACTTGCAGAACATACGTGGCGTTCAGTGTTTTTGGCGAAAATACCAATATGGTGTTGAGCACTTCTAAAACATGCTCTAGATTGAAATTATTCAAATGTGATGATAAGCCGTGATCCAATCTGTTATACAGGAATATAGGAAATTCATAGTCGGGTCCAAATGTCGTGGTTTGAGCCAGTTTTGAAACTGTCCAATTCAGAGCGTTGATTACAGGAGAATAGCTATTGTGGCGAACCGCTTCAATGAGTATATTTTCTATACCGCTGGTATATCTATCCAGGATGTTTTCATTTAGCTGAAATAATAATAAAAATAATACAGCATTGATGAGCAATAAAAATATTAAACTTATTAGAGCACTAGCCTCTCGAAAGTCGTGTAGCGGAATAATTGTGATTGTTTCCTTTTCACCATATCTCGGTAGAATTTATTAGTTTTCAGGTTTCTGTACTTGTAACTTAGACCACTGTAATTATTTACTGATAATAACATATTTCGAAAGAGCGTGTTTATTTCTTCCGTTCTGAATAAAGACGATTTAAGATTACAGATTTTTATTTTGACACCACGATAAGTATGTGGTATGAAATATTACAGCATGTTCCGTCAATCAAAAATGAACCTTGAAAACTACGTGTAGATCTGAGCAGATTTCTCAAATTCTGATTCCCAATAAAGCTTAAATCGGTAGTCGAGAAATAAAAATGTCTGTACACCCCCTCATAGCATAAACAGGAACCTTCAACGCCCAACGAATCTCATTAATACATCGCCAGAACGAATAATGGTCAATTTGCAAATTTTTTGGAAATATGAAAAATATAAGGATTAGTAAGTACTGATGCCATTGATAGTTGAAAAATCAACCTACGACCTCTATTATTGTAGTAATCACCGTCACAGAATACATTATCTATCTCTGTCTGGCGTATTGACTGTAATGACTCTGTCTCTCTCGAGAGGGGTTGTCCATTCAAGATGCAAAGCATTTCATATAAATATAAAAACCTATTTACCTGCAATGCATGTGTAAGGCAAATCAATGTTTCCTGCATGGGATAAACGTTTGAAGATGATATATAGAATATGGACTTCATGATATTGCTTTCCACAGACCTCAAAAACAGTCGTCGGTCTTGAGGTAAGGCACGGAAATTTTCCATATAACAAGACAAAGCACTGCAATAAAAAAAAACCTCAACAAACAAAAAAGTAATTGGAACATTAACATCTAACAAAATATACTGCTCCACAAGAGTTAGTGATAATGGAATATTGATAAATACTAATGAAACACAACGTTTGTCATCACTGAATACAAAATAAGTTCCATTGATTGAAACAATGAGAAGGCGATGATTCAATATAAGATGATGACGTCTCTTGCGACGAGTCCCCTTTACACATGCGTCATTGATAACAGTGGGCTAGAAATCATATTTATTGGGTCTGTCTTTTTCACAGATAAAGACTAGGTTCTCAGACATAGTGAAAGAGTAAGAGTATATGGACATTACATAGCTAAACCGGAAATCGAGGCTTTCTTCTGCTCTTCGTTTCTGCCCATTAAAGTTATTATTTAGATAAAAATAAGTTACCATATTTTTTCACAAACATCCTTAACTCCTGTGGAGCAGTTTAGTTCCTGTTATAATATCATCACCAAGATTGAAAAAGTTATAGTTATTGAATACTCACTCTGCACATGGCTTCAAAAGATACTCCCGACTTCCACGCAGGTATTCAAAAATGAATTTCGCATGTTCACGAAAGGTATGCAAGGTAATCTGCCGACAATATTGTCCTCCAACTAGCAGAATTCTGCCCACTAGCATCGGTTCACATCTATATAGATAATCAGTCCACAAGACCAAGTAACATTCCACAAAGCAAAGAAAATCGATATTATCGGTAGATATTTTATCGCTCAATAATCCCAAAGTATAAGCCATTGATTCGGTAATGCTATTAAAATAAAAGACTTTATCATGCTCCACATTATCTACAGCGTTGGATTCCAATCGAAGTCTTGTAAAAACGTTCTCCAACGATTTGAGAAATGTTGATTTTCCAGTTGGTTGTCGTAAGCTCAGTTTATGCACCAAATTCTAAAAGGATACAAGGAATTTATGTATGTTCTTGCGCATAAGCAATTGACGCCAGCAGCTGACAAACTAGAGGTCAAGTAAAAGGCGGAGTGGTAGGGAAGCAGTCAATGATACACCAGTTACACCACTCAAAACTAGAGGTTACAGTACACAGACGGCCAATGCCGGCCGTGCGTCGAACGTTGTCATGTCAAACGTCATGCGCGAAAAGAACGAAATCGTGACTATCGAAGAACATACCGTTGTGAATGCATCGTCATCGGAATCTATATTCATTTTTGTCGAAAACCATCGGTATAATAATTGAATGAGAGCAGTGAACAAAGAGTGTTTCACGTGAATTCTGAGATTCTGAATATTGTTTTTTTTTTTTATAAAACCATTTGTCGCAATAGATGTATGTATTGGGACCATTCAAACCGTACTTCCGGACAATAAAATTATTGAATTTGATTGAACAACTTCTCACTTCTCAACCTGCTTTGATGTACAGGGTGATTCATTTTCAGCGACAAGGTGCCTGTTCTCGTGAACTATTCATCATAAAGAAAAAATCTGTAGATTATTGTGCCCAAGAGAAAATGCTGAAAATATATTTCAAATTTCTAGGATCATCACAAGGGGACGTGAAGGTTCTGTGAAAACAGAAAATTGAAATATTTTCGAAATTTTCTGAACTACCAAAAAAGAATATGGAAAGAAACAGATTGTGACGATATTCTCTATAAAATTGCCCCCCTGACTCTTCTCACTAGATTGTCAAATAAGACAGGTACAGCCCGTCAAACTTGATGTTACCAAATTGCAAATAACTTTGGAATCCCTCAGCCGATTTGACTGTTTTTTGGCTCGATTTAAAGAGGAAAATCTGCTCTCTCTTTTACATCGGAATCAATTATTTAATTCGCTTTAGCCTTTGACTATATACTTCTAGCCGACCACACATCATAAATTATTATGAAAGTGAAGTTTTTTTCGGAATTTTCAAATGCAAACCCACTAAATAGATGCCTCTATCGTGTCGTTTTATTGATTTCCTTACACCTCCATAGCCCATACAAATGATTTTTCTAAATCTTTTGAAATAGAAAAGTTATGAAGACTTCTGGAATCCCTCGAGGAATACTTTTGAATGAACCGATGGTGCGGTGGGCATTTGGAGCATTTGCATTGGTTTTGTTTTTTTTGTGTTAATTTCAGTTTTTTCAATATTTTTGGAATAAGATTTTTACTGGCCCATCGTATTATTTGTGCGAAAAATTCTCATTCTCATTTATAGGTTTTTCTTTTCAACATCAACTCAAGAACACGTTATCTTACGCGAATCAGAACAAATCTGAAGTCTATCTTTTCAACATATTCAAATTTACAGGGGCAGTTTCAAAAGTATTTTTCGAGAGATTCCTGATGAAGTCTCCTGAACTCTTTTATGTCAAGAGATATAGAAAAATGATCTGTATGAAATTGATAGAAAATGTTACAAATAACACGATGCATGCATCTATGCAGTGGGTTTGCAATTGACAATTTCGAAAAAACCTCAAAAGCAGTTTTGACAATTTATGTTGTGCTTAAGCGAATAAAATTGATCCCAAGCACATGCACTTGGACGACCAGATTTTCTAGAACGAACCAAAAAAACAGTCAAGTCGGTCGAGGTATTCCGAAGTTATAGGCAATTTAGTAAAATCAAGTTTGACGGCCCACGGATTCAATTGATGTCTTGTTTGAGAACTTGGAGGGAAGTGGAGATTATCGTCCCAAATCAGTTTCAATATTCTTTTTTAGTAGTTCAATTGAAAAAATTTGGAAAATATGTCAATGTTCTGTTTTCACAATACCGTTACGCCCCCTAGTGGCGATCTTAGTAACTTGAAATATATTTTTCATTTCATTTTTTCTTGGGCATATTACTTCACAGATTTTTTTTTCCTGGGTCTCTATGATGAATAGTTCAGAAGAACTGGCACCCTGTCGCTGAAAATTAATCCCCTGTACATATTTTCAAGACTAATTTAGGAACACTATCATTGTTACTCGGGGCAAAAATCTACACACATATAAGATATTCAGCGCTTATAACGTTTTTTGAACCACATTGATTTTTGCGACATCTCTGTAGAGCTCTTTGAACACTCAATTTACAGTTATAACGAGGGTTCAAGACTGATAAGAACTGATGTATTTTTCATCCATAAGATTCAATGCTAACATCCTCTAATACAAAGTTTTGTATCTCCTTTAAAAAAAGTTATAATAATTTGGCATAAAAAAAGTCAAATCTTCATTTGTATACTCCACAGTGCATCAAAATTTTATTGTCAATCTGGTAATTCGATGTGCATTGATTGGGTGAAATGTCTTGGCACTTTAAAACAGTCTGTAAAGTATACAAAAAAAATGACCTTTTTTGCCAAATCATCGTAGCTTCATTTATTTCGAACATTCTAACTTTTGAGTTGACATGATGTCTTCGTATTCAAGGGAGATATGAATCTTCGTATTAGTATTAGAGCATGTTTACATTGAATCTTATGGAAGTGAGCGTTCGGGTTTCTATGTCACTGAGTATATATATTTTCATTTGTGAAAAATTACATGTATTATTAACCTGTCTTAACTAAGCTTCATTAATTTTTGTCTCTCGTCTTTGAGCAATGAAACTTATATTTTTTTATTTTTGCCGCCAACTCCAATTCATTTTCTTCACATCAGAAAAAAAGCTTATGCGAGCACCGACAAAACAACGCCGAACCGATAAGCACAAAAAAGAAAGTGCAAAAAAGATTTAGTTATGCAGCTGCAGTGGCATTCGCTATGAGTCTGAGTCCGCGGTATTATTGGGATAAAATATTTAACTTTGGGCAAACTATAAAATCCATAATCTGTGATATTTCAGTTTATTAAAAGAAGATAATATACTTTTTTAATAAAAAAAAGAAGTAAAATAACATTGCCATTACATTGAAGATGAAAAAAAACACAATCTGTAATCAGTTCGTTTGGTTGCTGGCACAGAACACATATACAAAGTTTAGAAGACAAACTGACGTATAAAATTTTACGGAACAATGCGCCACGGAATGAAGTGGATGCGAATCGAACTATCAGACTTGGATAATGTATTATTGAAGATTTCTGTAATATATTATACAGTTCCCTTTTCATAAAAGCACTGACATTGACTTTGACGTTGAAAATGTCTTTATTTATTAAATAAAGACAAAAACTTTGAATAATTGTCGAGGAACACTTCTTCTGTTTCTTCCCCTTTGTTCGACCTTTTCAGGATGGTGTCACTTAGCCTCACTGTTTGATTTGTTGTAGAATACACTGGGCGAAATCCCATTTGTTCTTCTGGCAGAAAGTTTTTTGCCATTGTGACTCCTTATTTTGTGGAGGATGCATTTCTCCGGAACTTTTCCGATGGCGGCTGGAACATTAATGAGCCTCTAGTATTCCGGGTTGTATTCTGCGTTCTTATAGGTTTTTTGTTGAGGATTACCAGGGCATTTTTTCACTTAGAGAGAAATCAAAGCATGAAAGACAACATGAAGATAAATGGTGACGTTCAAATGACTTCATCTATCATCATGACAAGCTAATAAGCTGTCATGTGGCATTCCACATACCGCCATCTTCTCGAGATCTAACGAACTTCAGGCACATCAGCGCCTCTCCGTGGATGCGAATCAAAGCTTTCACTTTGGCCCCGCCCTCCATTTACGTTTTTCTTCTAAACTTTGTATATGTGTTCTGTGGCTGCTGGTTCAATACATTTTACTTAAATTTCCTTGGACTATTATGAATATGTTATAGCTATATGTTGAGAAATGGATTATCTGTGGAGGCACCAATACAATATGTTTTATAGTCCAAATTCGCTTCTCAGCGGCAGCAGCCTTTTTTACTATACAGGGTGACCAAGCTAAAAGCATACACCCCAAATAATGTCCCTCCTAGAAAAAATAAGGAATCATCAGTCAGGCAGCATGATACTACTCACACAAATGGAACTCTAAAGCCAATTATCCCAGTCTGGATCGAGTGTTCCATTTGTGTGATTGTGTGAGGATCTAAAATTGAAAATCTTCATCCTGTAAATATTTATGTGAATAAAGCGATTTCAAAAGTTAAAGTGTTTGTGTGAGTAGTACCTGACTGATGATTCCTATTCGTTATGAAACCGGTATCAGAAGGGGGATACTCACATGAATATAACTCTCAAAATGTATAACGGTTCTGTACCAACCTTTCCGTTCAACATCGGATAGCCGTAAAATCATGTCTCTTTGACATCTTTTTTGTTGAAAAATTTCAAGAAGAGCGAGAGTATACTGATGTGTGCTAAATGAAAAAAAACTGTATTAACCTTGACATCTCTTTTTAATTTCGCCTTTGTAAAAAAGCCTAACCCTAAATGATTTTTTGGTTACAACTCTTTTTACTGTTTGATTTTTTTAATAATAATGAAAACAAAGAGACAAGTCATGTCTTATTCAATTTTTATGACTACCATATTCTCGATTTCTTCTTGGAACTTTTCAAACGAAATAATATTAAGAAAATGTGTTAAAGGAAGTTGATCATAAAAATACGACCTCTGCGAATCAAACCGTAGGTTTGTTCCTGAGAAAAATATATTTGATGGCGTCATACGCGAGACTTCCAAAAATACAATTTTTACCTCGAAAGCAAGCTTGAGTACCCTCACAGTACAAACAATTATTATAGTTTCCACAAGAACTATCTTTCGATCATTTTTTCGAAATTCCATAACATAATTCCCACCCAACACCAAAAAAATGTTCCATAATACTTTTCGACCGACCACGTATTACCAGCTTGCTCTCCAAAAATAATCATAAATTGATTTTTGGCAGGACTTGTTCATTGATTTTTCCTAGCCGGTCCGCAGTGCATCAGTTTTTAACAGGCTCTCTTTTTGGTTGGTGTCCTTCACCTTATATTTGGTGTACCTCAAGGTGGCTCAAATTTTACTGTAGGCGCTGAATATCTAGGGGTTATATCTACTTTAAGGAATCAATTATTATTCACATGGTCTTTTCAAATTACAAGTACTAAACGGATTTTGTTTTCTCGTGGTACTCTTTAGCAATAATGAACACATTCTAAAACAAAGACCTCAGCTTACTCTAATATTTTTCCTAAATTACTTTGAAAAATGAATCTAAAATAATTAAGAACTACACTGTCCGGAAGTGAAATTGTTAAAAATGCTCAAAGAGTTAAACTTACCACCAAGATATCTGCCGAAGATGTCCTCAGTATCCACAAAAACCCAATCCTATCGATTGGGTCTATAAATAATTGCTTTGCCATTCTCCTATGGCATGACATGAAAACTATAACGCAATATATAACATTTTCCAGGGATTCGAGCAGAACATCAAAATACGGCATGTCTATCAATTTTGATAGAAATAAAAGCAGTTTATCAACCAATTCATAATATAATTCTGGCTCCTGTTCATCTGGATCAGTTATAGCTTTGGCTGCTCCCCTCAAATAACTTTTGAATTGTTCACAACAATTCATCAACAACGACCCAACTACAGGCAATAATGGAGGTATGAAAATGTTGGTTTTGTCACTGAAAATCTTCAACAATTTGAAGATCACTTCAAAAATTTCAACCTTAAGCAAAAAATGACAAGCTTCTGAGCAAGGCTCATTCAAGACACTTTCAAATACTTCTGCTAAACGCTGTAGATTATCCTGGACGAAATCCGGATAAGGATTTATATTCTTGAGCATTTGAAACATGGGATCTAAGGTTAGTTTCCTCGTTGCAGAAGGAATGTTTTTCTGAAATGAGCAAATGAATTGTTTCATTCAAACTAAACTAAACTTACCATTTTTAGTACATTAAGCATCGTTACAAACCAATGCGGCTCAATAGCTGGGAAGTTCGGATTTATTAAATACTTTTCACTGATGGCTATGTTTAAAATAAGCATAGCATCACCAATTTCTTTCGGGTTTTTGAAGTTGACTGCCATTTGACTAAGTATTTGGGATAACTGGTCCCAATGACCTATACACAGCAGACTGCTCAAGATAGTCGCTACCATTTCCAGTAGACGTTTTTCTTGTATACAATCCAAACTATTGAGCAGTTGTATCAAGATCTTATTTCCAACTGATTTACTATTTAGAACTAGATAGTATTCGTTTTGGGGGCTCATGTGCATAACATCCTCAAGGTGATTCTTCAGAAATATGGATGCCAAGTGACGCACATCATAATCCTCATTCTCATTTATTATGACATCAACCAAAATAAGTGGATATTCTGCAATGTTTCAGATATAAGTTTATTAGTTGATGTTACCCAATGAATCAGAGTTATTGAAACTGGGTAGCAGCATCAGCCCAACCCAAAAAATTTCTGTAATGTACAGCCGGTTGCAAAAAAAACTGATACGGCCCTTGAAGCACTTTTTATTCAAATTTGAGCATTGTATTCTAAACGACCATGTTGTCGCGTCAAGCCTACCCCTACCACATTGTTTTCACGGCACTAAAGTTGTCAGTGTTAAATTGAAAAGTTGTCAATCCAAACCTAATAAACATAAAAAAAAGTCATTCTAAAAATTCAAATTAGCCAAGCTCTAGCACTCGTTAAGGTGTCACATATTAAACATATTTCCATATTTTATGATAATCTTCTTAACATAACCCGTCATAGTCATAAAGAGATTTTTTTGTCAAACTGTATTATGTAAAAGTTTTTTTGCAACGGGCAATGTACAATGATTTCCCATTGAGATGAAACTACGATTTTATTGGATGTTCGGACATTTTACTATGTCTTTTAAGAGAGCGAAAGACAAATTACTTTCAAATACATCGTTATAACACGTTTTTTATTAATGAAAATATTATCCAGAAAATGTCAATAAATATTTATTTCGACAAATTTTATTCAAGACTTACGTTCAATAACCTTAAGCTTTCTCAATTCGTCGTTCACCCTTTCCTGAATTTCATTGCCAGCTTCAGTTGCATTCAAGCAAATGTTTATCACGGCTTGATATAAATTTCCTTTGTCGTCCATCTAGAAACAATAATTATGCACCCGCATATTAAAAAACTAGCAAAATCATTATTTTAAATAGAGAAACATTTCTGTTATTAGCCACTTCATTGAATTTGAACATGAATTTCAATAGGCGATGGCTTATCAATAATAATTATTTTTCAATAATTTCCCGAATATATATGGCAAATTCAACTCCTTTCTCAAAAACAAGAGCAACTAACAAGTGTCAGCGTATTTAAAAAAAAAATAGAGAATTAGGAATTGATTTTGTTGACTGAGCATTTCATCATCACAATCAATATCCATCAAACAACGTCGGTTTAGAAACCTTAACGATCAGATTCTTGATCTGAAGACAAGTTTCTTCATAATCGAATGAAAGACAGAACTTATTATTATTAAAGTCCGTTTCAAAGGAGTTGATAGCACAGATCGGGGGTTCGGACCATAAAATAGTTGTAATAGTTGCCCAGGTGGCCTGGGTCACAATTTCTTTCTTCTTAGTCTAGATACATTGTAAAACATAAATAAGAGATAAAATTCCGTTTATTATAAGCGCTCTGTGCTATCAACTCCTTTGAAACGGACTATAGTACGTCGCTCATTATATCGAACTCGTCCAGTTTCAAAAACTATCGACAGTTTCTAAACTACACAAGAATGAGACACCGTTAAGACCTTTACCAAGTAGTTACATTCAATTTCATCTCGAAGTGGAACTGTCAAATTTCTGCTTGGCAAACGGGAATCATATGCTACCATGCACATTGAATTTAGCGTGGGCATGAACACATAGATGAGCATATAGGTGTTAGCATATGGTTCCCGTTTGCCAAGTGGAAATGTTAAAGTTCCACTTCGAAATGAAATTGAATGTTACTCAGACAGTAATCAGCTCACGTGGTTCTGCGATAACCTTGAAAATCGTTATGCGAATTTGCGAAATTAACTTCCAAGGTTTCTCGAAAAAGACTAATCTGTTAAAATCATGTTGATCAGTGTTTGTCTGTTCGTAATGGCGGAAAGAAATAATTACAAACTAGGTACAACGCATTGTTTCATCACAGGATAAATACGTAATAATTCACGCTCTGCATTTTCCGACTTTTACATCCGATTATCACAAGGAAAACTGAACATAATCATTATTGTGTTGTGCAAACAGAGCGGGGGCCTGAATATTTAAAAAGACAAATAATCCCGCAAACAATGCAATTGGAAAAAGACAGAGTAGAAAAGAAAAAGAAGATCTTACAAATTCATACCTCTGGAGGTGTGCGAAATTTTAAATACCCAAATGCATTGAAAATGGTTTAGAACGCGATTGTGACTAACTAAAAATTGAGTTTTTTCATTTGTATTTGACTGTCCCCAACGGTCATTTTTCGAGTGCCGGACGTCCCAACGATTTTTTTTATTATTATTAGTTAGGTATTCGAAAAGTCAAATCTGATTCCGCTATGCAGATTGCAGGGTGATACAAACAAACGTATTCTATATTCAGACATAACAATAATCAAGCACATAATACCGTAAAGAAACCCCTTTCGCGTTTACCATTGATAATGTACAAGTGAAGTCTCATTTCATGGGATGAAAATTGATAGAAGATTGGATTGGGAAGCGCACATCGAAAGTGTCGCAATAGCCATATTAGGTATTGTTATGCGCTGAGGGTTGTTGCTGAGAATGTTAGGGTTGATGCTGCTCTAATGGCTTACCATGCCTCTGTACCATCTAGAATAATGTATGGTCTGGTTTTCTGGAGAAATTCGATGGAAAAGGAGAGAATTTTAATTCTGCAAAAAAATGTATTCGAGGTATTTTCGGAATGAGGGCTAGAGATAGCTGTAAAGACATATTTAAAAAAAATAAAACTTATGACCCTGATTGGCATGTACAGGGTAATTCACTATATATTGACCCCCCCTGACTCATTTTATTCAAGGTGTACAAAAAAAAGTTTCATACAAAAGTTTTCTGGTTTATGCTTAATTTTAAAATTTGGTAGTAACATTTATACAGGGTGTCCCAAAAGCTGTCCACAGTACCCAACCTTGAAATTTGATATGAGACACCCTATATTTTATTTTATTTCAAGATTCTTCGTAAAATTTAACTAAAAATTGAATGTAGAATCTAAAAAAGAAATAAAATACTGTCTCATTTAAAATTTCGAAGTTGGGTGCTGATGACAGCTTTTGTAACACCCTATATAAATACTGAATTTTGAAAACGATTAAGGACGATAAAATAGCTCATAAATTTGAAACTAGATGTAGATCGAATCTCTCAACTTGTAAATGTAATTTTAGTTATATGAATACAATGTCCATTGCTCAGTTGTAAAAATATTTAACATTTTCCCGTCAAGTCTTAAAAAATTGCCAAAACCTAGTGCGAAGAAAGTTTCATCGACCTACCTATTTAACCATTCTTTACAGACACCGATAAGGCAAAATGAAGCAATTTCATTGGTAAGTCCAATCCGTCGTTTTTCGATCGCTATGAATGATGTGAATATGATATCATTTTCCACTATGTATTTAGTTCACAGTTTGAATAACAATGCGTTTATTGCGTTATTATTATTATTATGGTACCTAAATGAATTTGACTTATGGGAATATTTGTTCTATTTATACAGGGTGTCCCAGAAGTATTGTGAGATATTTGAAGGACGTTTAGTTTTTTTTTATAGTCAATGGTTGGAACAAAAACAAGACTAAAATGTTAAATATTTTTATTTTCGTTCGACCCTTCCTGTCAGAATTATTCGTACTTTGTTGCACCCTGAAGAAGGTTTTTTCGCGACAGCTTCGAAACGGTGAAGTCATTTTCAATGAAACTTCGACAGTAAACGCAGTACCCAAGGACTAATAATTTGAGACTAAAGCAGGATTTCGATCTCATCTTGGGAGCCTGGAGTGGACCACCACTACCCTAAAATGCCCCTGGACTTTGACACGCCTTCGTTTTTTTGAGTTGCTATTTTTGGTTTAGGTTCGTCAAGTAGTTTGAAACAAAAAGGTACTTTTCACATCGAAAAAATGAATCGTTTTTAAGAAAAACACCAATTATCGTCAAATTGTCCAGCTAGTTACTATCACCATCTGACAATAACCCAGATCGGTCAAGAAAACGAAATCATGTGTGTTCAATGAATAATAACATTGTGTCTTGAGTGGACATTTCAATAAATTGGTGTTTTTCTTGAAAACGATTTATTTTTTCGAGGTGAACAAAGAGTACCTTTTTTGTTCTAAACTAATTGACGAACCTAAATTGCAACTCAAAAAAACGAAGGCGTGACAAAGTCCAGGGGTATTTTATGATAGAGGTAATCCACCCAGGCTTCCAAGATGAGATTGAAATACTGCTATTGTCTCAAAGTGTTAGTCTTCAGGTACTGCGTATACTGTCCATCTTTCATTGAATTTGATCTCACCGTTTCGGAGCTATCACGAAAAAACCTTCTTCAGGGTGCAACTTTAAAGTACGAATTATTCCGAAAGGAAGGGTCGTACGAAAATATTTTGAAGAACATTTTAGTCTTATTTTTATTCCAACTAACCGTCCTTCAAATATCTCCAATATTCTGGGGCACCCTGTTTATTCAACACATAAACTCTGTAGTACCTACTCTGGAAGATAAATAATACGTATTTTGCTGAGTATTTCGCTTATTCTCCCGATCGTAGGAGAACTTGGTAGTACAGGTTTTTCAAAGTTATTGTTACTACCTATCTATAGCACCTAATAACATCTCTGCAATATTTGCAACAGCGAGTTCAACAAGTGATCGACGAAAAGTGTAGAAGACAAAATATCCTTCAGTTTATTATTTTGTTTGCCAGTGTCAGTGTGAAAAAAAATGTAATTTAAAAAAAGGAATTTTAGTTCTCATATTATGAGAAATATCCATGGTGATAGTTTGTTTGGTGATTATAACAAAACGATTTTTTATAATTTACCGAATCGCATAATTTTTTGTTCTGTTGCTTGAGCTGCATGGGTTTATTTTACAGTGTGTCCATTTAAGTGTGCAACATAATATGGGATTTTTTAAATTAATTGCAGAACCAAAATTCAAACATGACCAAAAGTTTTTGCATGAGCGATAAACTTATAAGGTGCTATTAGAATGATTGCAAGTCAAACATCATACACGGTGGGACAAAAAATATAAAAATTGTACAAGAGCAAAGTACCTACCCTTATTTCAAGAAATTCAGCAAAATATTATGAAGAAAAGTTGTTTAGAATTGAAAGTTATGCCTGAATACCAAAGCATGGCGCCATAAAAAAAAATATTTTTTTTGAGAACCAATCATTTCTCCATTTAAATGGGCAAATATTTGGAGTTTTCTAAGCTCAACCAGTTTGAGTTTTAAAAAATTTGACAGCTGTCAAAAGATATTTAAAAAAAAACTTATTTTCAGCAATTTTTAAAACGCCCCTAGCTCCGCGAATATTTATTGTAAGAAAAAATGTTGAATACAAAAGTATTAGGAAATTCTACTATAAATAAAATGGCACTAAAACATTTATAATCCTATCATATGATATTTCGTTAGAATCGTGATAAAACTGTCCATTAAATAAGGATAAAATTTAATATGGTTTCGATTCAAAAAAACATAGGTTTATGTCATAATATGTCAAAAATGACGGGTGTGACGAAAAATGTTTTGGTGTCATTTTATACAAAGTATTATTCCCTGAAACTTTTGTATTTAACATTTTCTCCTTCAATTAATATTCGCGGAACTAGAGGCGTTTTGAAAATTCGCCTAAAATCATTTTTTTTATAAATATCTTTTGACAGCTGTCAAATTTTTAAACACAAAATAGTTTTGAGTGGAGCTTACAAGACTGCAAATCTTTGCCCATTTAAACTTTCTCATATCTGCTATAGTTTCCGAGATTCCTGTGCTAAACATAATACGAACTCACCCTATAATTTACCTCAAACACATTCATTAACTGATCAAAATCAAATCAGCTTCGTATAGCTTTGTTAAAATTCAAGCAATTTTGTAAGATTAACTTGT
This sequence comes from Orchestes rusci, assembly GCA_958502075.1. Classification (NCBI taxonomy): domain Eukaryota; kingdom Metazoa; phylum Arthropoda; class Insecta; order Coleoptera; family Curculionidae; genus Orchestes; species Orchestes rusci. Next base: position 20,685,927 of record OY293303.1, read on the forward strand.
TTTTTTAATTTTTCAGGGAATAACAAACTTCATGTTTGTTGCAACGATATTAATCACAATTCTAAAATTTCGCAAAAAATCTGAATATTAAGAAAAAAATATATTTTATTTGGTAGGCGCCCTATTTTGGTACAAACAGGGTGTTTCAGGAGGAATGGTGGATATTTTAGTATGTTGAAGTATCCATAATTCTGAATAGAAAAAGATCATGTAAACCATGTATCCTAATCTCAATAGTTGCTGAGATACATCTATTTGAAGTTCGTCTAGCATGGCAGAAGGAAATTGATCAAACGTGATTAAGTAGGCGGTGAATGACAAATTTCGTCATGGGTGACAGTTGCATTAATAAGTTAGCATTTACAGTATTGTCATCGCAAATTGTTAAGAATGCCGCACCTGTTTATGCACGCAGAATATGCCGATTCGTCGTTCGTTAAGATAAAGATTAGGATACCTGTTTATATGAACTTTTTCTGTTCAGAATTATGGATACTACAACATACTAAAATATCCACCATTCCTTCGGAAACACCCTGTATTTAGGTACCACATAGGTATAACTTTTATTTCTGAATATGTAACTTTTCTTCTTAAGTCGAAATACACAGAATACTCCGAATAAATGTATTATTAAATGTATTTTCATTTGTGAGTTATTGTTTGTAAATTAATTTGCTCATTTTTTCAATAAATTTATAAAATGAAAATTTCCACTTCAAATTAGACTTTTTTAATATGCATGTTATGATTACTGATGCTTTACCATGATTGAAAAGATTTTTTGCGAAATTTCAAAGTTGTGTTTAATATCGTTGCAACTAACATGAAGTATGTGATTGCCTAAAAAATTAAAAATCCATGTTTATTTTACAAAAATGCTTGAATTTGAACGAAGTGATGCGAAGGTGATTTGATTTTGATCAGTGTATGAATGTGTTTAAGGCAAATAAGAAATAAAAAATAAAAATTAAGGATTATTTTTAACAAGAAAAATATTTTTTTTTAGGACGCCATGATTTCGATATTGGGGCTTTAAATTCTGAACAGCTTCTCTTTATAACATTTTGCTAAATTTTTTGAAATAAGGGTACCTACTTGTACTACTGTAGACTTTTTATTTTTTGGACTCATCGTGTATGCTGTTTGACTTACAACCATTCTAATTGTCCCTAATAAGATTATTGAACATGCACCAACTTTCGACAATATTTGAATTTTGGTTCCGCAATTAACAAAAAAGAGATCATCTACATAATATATTGTGCATTGTTGCACACTTAAATGGACACACTGTATACCAACATTACCAACAACGCTGATGAATTACTTGTAGTATTATGTCATGAGAAGTGTATTTCGGTTCTTGAATCGAGAATATAGCAAACGTGATCAATTTTCAAATTTTCTTTTGGGCCTGACGATGAAAACAATATCACATATTATTATGTACCCCATCAAGTTCTTCGATTTTTTTTAGATCATCGATTAGGTGATTTGTTGTGATCAAAAAACGAAATTTTAAATTATTCAATGCTCGCTCTATTCCCATCAATTAAATTGCTTTATTTGCCTCATCGTCCGGTGACTGTGAGGGAGAGCTTTATACACCCTTAATGAATTATTTGGCTACCCTGGTAGATCAAATTTGGTATAGATACAGTGTTATTATAGAATACTTAGTTGGTTAAGAAAATGTGTAACTATACTTTATTTATCACGATGTTTTACGCCAGTGATGTTGTAATGTTACAATGAGCCAATGGGTGGCTCATTGTAACATTACTGTAACATTATTGGGACAAATAAATTATATCTATCTAACCATCAAAGAGACAAAGAGACTGGGAACATCTTCCCCTGTTCCTCTTGGCATACGAATCTGCAGAGACATGAATCGACACGCGAAACTTCTGCGAGGATAATTATATTGGGTCGCGAACTCCGGCTGGCCTGAGATCTGGACTTCGAATCGGCTGTCCACCTGGTGAAGATGTCGCTGGGGAAGATTTCGCGAGCTATCTTCTTAGAAAAATGGACGACATACATCAACGCGTCCGTTTGAACATCCAATGTTCCAGCGACAGGATCAAAGAGGGCTACGGCGTGAATGCTGAGAAAGGCGGTTTTCAGGTTAAGACTTAGTTTGGCTGCACAACCCATGGAGGCGACGTGGCTTCTCCTCAAAAATTCTTGGGAGAGGAAGGCACTCGAAATTATGGAAGGGACACGACTCCTGTTCTACCTTGTGACAAAGAAGCGTCCACAACATCTGACTACCTATACAGTCTTGAGAACCCTCAATCAGCTTGGAGACTTGATGCAGTCACAAGACCTGACTCATTTGGCAATCCCAAAGATGACCAATGACCGAGTGGTAAGAACTTTGACTATAGGGGTATGTAGTCAAAGGGTGAGAAGCATGCTGGAAGTGGGAGTGGCATTGACATCCTTGTGTGCTGATATCCCTTCCGGAGAGTGCACCAGAGGAAAGTGGGCTGCTATTTCCAACAAACACCACGCTGTAGATTCGGGGACAGTTGCCGATAACCACATGATGACATTTCAGGTTGAAATGGACGGACCGACCCTTCAAGGCGGTCGAAACAAACAACATGCAGGCCATATTTCCACAGCTAAGAACGCGACCCAAAGTTGCCTATTTTTATCCCTGCTGTGCGGGAATTGTAGTCACTGTTTCCGAACCAGACCATTCTAGAAACGAAGCGAAAAATCGGGACTTTCGCCATCTACCGCAATTTGAGTGGCGTACTACGTACTTATACGGTGTTCAAAATATCATGGATCAAACGGCCCTGGGTGATAGGGGATGCCATTTTCAATAAAAAAAAGACCACATAACCTGAACCAACTCAATTGTTGATAGTTTTTGAGTTACAAGGTGTTGAAATTTTTTGAAAAAAAACTGTTCTTATTTTTTGCTCAAACCAAAAATCATACACCAAACTTGATATACGACATGTCACATGATGTCATGTAGAGCTAAAATAACTTCCAAAATCAAGCTCTCCAGTCGACCAGTGGCGGAGATAGGGGTTATCGGAAAAAATAATTTGGCAAAAAAAATACATTTGTAACACTAGGTGTACGAGTCAAAAAAATACAATTTTTAGATACACATTTTATCTGACAAAAAAATATATTTGAAACATTTTTTCGTATCTGCTACCATTTTGCAGGAAATGAATCTTGTTTGATTTTTTTAACATCATGTAGGTATATAGAAAACGATCAACAATCGGATAACAATATACAGGGTGATTTTTAAGTTTATACATTCCTTGTAACATGTAAGAAAATTTTTCAAATAAAATTATGTTCGAAAATGCTTCGTTTCCGAGATACAAAAATGCCTTTTTTATCATAACATTCCTACTACTACTCCAGATATTCCCACAACATTTGATGCACTTTTTTTCTTGCATTCTATAGAGTTGAAAGGAATGAATCAACTTAAAAATCACCCTGTATGTTGTTTTCCTTATTGTAAATGGCATCACCCAGAGCGGTTTGATCCATGACTTATGTATAAAGGCTCAGCCATTTTAAGAACAGTTCTGTTGTGATCATTTATTATAAATTGTGAATGAACTGTTACATACATAAGAGTGAAATAAATTAGTGTAATAGTGAGTGCACTCTGTACTGTACGGATTTTCTCAAAGGCTGGACAAGTCTTGATCTGGTTAACCCGTCTAGTTACCCTTTTTCTTATTATGTTTTCACAGAGTGAATAAACGATCTGAAATACGTATAGCTTTTTCTATTCTACTCCGAATCGTAGTACGTGAGTTGTAAAAAATATGATAATGTAACAAGTTTCGCTGTAGAAAACACTGTTCAACTTTAATTAATTTATTTTACAAGTCACTATGTACAGAACTTACTATTCAGAAACAAAATCACAGCTTATTTATGTTTTACGATTTATATTTCACGACGTATTCAGAACTGAACTAACTAACTCAACTGGTGACTGGTGGTCTTATTTATATATATCCCAGGCTCCTTCCCGGAATTGCCCGAATAGCGCAGCATTGTATAGATATTTGTAGAATATAGTAGAATGTTCGCGACGCCATCTAGCTTCCCTAGAATGTACCAGGCTACTTCTACACTTAATGATGGATCTGGTGAATGCGCCTACGACATGTTTCGTCACAATAATATTGATTTTCGCTTAAAGCATTACAATAATTCATAAACGATGATTTGACGGTCGTACGGTCGATGGTATTTATCGAGGGAACAGTGGAGTATCCAACTATTGATCTGTTTCTAATTTGTGAAAGTGTTCAGACTTTGACTATTATACTAATATGTACCATTTGCAGAGGTTCAAAATAAATGAATAACAGAAAAGTACTAGAATAACCTGTGCAAATGAAAAAATAGATCTATTTAGGTAAATTCAATTATTAAAAATATGTTGAGATGTGATTTTAGATGCTCAGATTATTTGTACTAATTATCTAGGTACCTATATACAGGGTGTTTCAGAATAACATGCTAATAATAAAGGGGGTGATTCTTGGGCTCATTTTAAGAAAAAAAATTCATATGAACGTATGTCCTAAACGCCTTAACTTTTGAGATACAGGGTGTCAAAGTTTTAAAAAATAGATACTTTTTTTACAATAACTTTGTCATTACTGTAGATATCTTTATGAAATTTGGGTCATGTATTTTAGGCATTAATACTCATTTTTTGATGCACCAACAATTTAATTATTCTGACCAGTGCCGTCCATGCGGGTTTTGGTTCGCATATTTTTTGGGAAAAAAATAGTACACCACTGGTTTTTCTTGAAATAAAAATTATTTTTGAAATCTTCATTCATTTTTGAACAAATTTGCTTTCAAGGTATTTTTTCGTCAGATGCATAGTTTTTGCTTGTTCTGTTAATCAATGTTTTAAGATCACCTCACAAGATACGATAACCTATTGAGGTCCGGGGCGGCCGGTCGGTCGCCATGCTTACTTACTCACTTGTCGACTTAGTGTAATTGTCACGTATAATTAATTCATTTTATTTGTATTTTTTTAACGAAAAATGTTTCATTATACGAATTCCGAGTTAGCAGACATTCATTACATGTATGGCCTAGCTGACGGTAACGCACTACAAGCGAAGTGGTTGTATGAAGAACGTTTTCCCAATAGAAATGTTCCGGATGCCAGAACATTTTCAAACCTTCATAGAAGGTTGTGCGAAAAGGGAAGTTTTGATCAAGACAATCACCTAAAAGGAGTACAACGTACTGCAAGAACTCCAGAAATTGAGGATGCGGTTTTGAACGCAATTGAGGATGATCCCGGATAAAGCACTAGAAAAATTGCGAATAATTTGAATATTACTCATGTTCTTGTGTGGCGAATTTTGCACGACTTTCTTTTGTATCCCTACCATATCCAACGGGTTCAAGCTCTACTTCCCCATGACTTTCCATTACGGATGAACTTTTGTCAATGGTTTCTTCAGAAGGTGCATGAAAATCCCTTGTTTGACAACGAAATTTTATTCACCGATGAAGCCAATTTTTTCAGAAATGCCATTCAAAACTTCCACAACAATCATTTTTGGGCGGAAGAAAATCCACATGCAATATCAGAGTCTCGCCACCAGGTACAGTTTTCCGTTAATGTGTGGGCTGGAATATGCGGTGACTATTTGATTGGCCCGTATTTTCTTCATGAGCGGTTGAATGGGCAAAATTACAGACAGTTCCTTGAAGAAGAATTACCAGCTTTGATGGAGGATGTTCCTATTCTAGTAAGAAATCGTCTATGGTTTATGCACGACGGGGCGCCAGCGCATTTTAGTGCACTGGCGCGCGAATATTTGAACCAAAACTATAACAATCGGTGGATAGGTCGCGGAGGACCACAAGCATGGCCACCCAGGTCCCCGGACCTTAATAGTTTAGATTATTTCTTGTGGATCATCTAAAAGCATTGGTCTACAGCACACCTATTCACACTGTAGATGAGCTGAGGCATCGCATAATAGTTTGTTGCCAAAGAATTCGAAATACACCCGGCATTTTCCAAAGAGTTCGTGAGTCCATGAGAAAGAGAGCAGATGCGTGCATTTTTGCTGGAGGTGGACATTTCCAACATTTCATTTAATTTATTTGCCTTTACGTCTAAGTTAATTTTCTCTTTAATTTAATTTCAAAATAAAAAAAAACGTGTTGTAAACCAGAAAATGCGTTTTGATGAGTACATGGAAAGTGTGTAACAAATCTGAGCTTGCAGATTGTTTACTCCGAAGCTTTTGACTTTGCAGTAAAATCTATTTTATTTTTTAAGCGAAAACTATGCAGCTGACGAAAAAATACCTTGAAAGCAAATTTGTTCAAAAATGAATGAAGATTTCAAAAATAATTTTTATTTCAAGAAAAACCAGTGGTGTACTATTTTTTTCCCAAAAAATATGCAAACCAAAACCCGCATGGACGGCACTGGTCAGAATAATTAAATTGTTGGTGCATCAAAAAATGAGTATTAATGCCTAAAATACATGACCCAAATTTCATAAAGATATCTACAGTAATGACAAAGTTATTGTAAAAAAAGTATCTATTTTTTAAAACTTTGACACCCTGTATCTCAAAAGTTAAGGCGTTTAGGACATACGTTCATATGAATTTTTTTTCTTAAAATGAGCCCAAGAATCACCCCCTTTATTATTAGCATGTTATTCTGAAACACCCTGTATAGCCTAGCCTAGAACACCTATGGTTCAAATTAGGTATGAAAGGTGTGGACAACGTACACTGAACAGTATGTATAATAATTGTATACCTATCACTATTCTCCCGTGCTTTATCAAAACCTAGTAACTCAGAGTTACTAGGTTTTGAAGGTCAAGAAGAAGAATTGTTTGAGAAGGTGGCAGTTAAGCAAAAAATAACCAAACCCAATAAAATGAAAATTTACAACAAAAATTGTTGTCACCAAGTAAAAAAACATACCGAAACGCTGCTCTGAAAATATATTGCCACTGACAAGGGAGAAGGTATATAATCAATATCCTTCAAGGGGTTAAAAGTCGAACGACTGAAGCTACGGAAACCTTAAAAAAAAAAGCACTCTGGAATATTTCTTGCCTCAAAATGGTGAAAAGATTAGAGTTTGTAAACCTTTGTTTATGAAAACACTTGGAATGAAGACGGATGGCAGTATTACTTCATTTATGCAATCTAAAAGACACAACCATAGGCAGGCAAGTTTGGTGGATCATCGAGGAGAAAAGACAAGAGTTATGCGATTTGAGACAAAACAACAAATTGATGAAGAAATTGTTGCACACATAGAAAAATTCAAACCAGTCCTCTCACACTGCAAACTAGCACATGCACCCAAACGTCGCTACTTACCTGGTGACTTGTCTATTACGGCACTCTGGAAAGGTTTTTCTGAGACACATGAAATAACTCTGTGTCATAGGTATGAAAAGTACAGAAAAATTTTTGAAACCCTCAATATATCTTTCGCACAGCCAGGGCAGGATGAATGTGGGTCATCTTCAAAATTCAAACAACACAGAAAAGAAAATGATATACCGGATTCTAGTACATTGGATATTAACTACCCAGTCTTGTTAAAGTTTTAAACTTCATCATGAAAAATATACAATCTCCAGAGATGAGTACACCCAGGATAAGTCCAAGGAATGGCCCTCGTCTACCAATATTTACACTGTTGATATGCAAAAAGTACTCATTATTCCCAAAATGGCAGAGAAAAACTCCTTTTTTGTGTCTCGATTAGTCGCCTTCAACGAAACGTTCGCTCCTCTACATAAAGCTAAAAATCAGTGTTTGATGTGGCATGAATGTTTCACGGGGATAAATGCTGCTGATTGACATAGCTTCAACGTTTTTCTTCATCATAAAAAAACTTGGATGCCAGTGTGAAAGAATTCTTATTTTGGTCTGATAACTGTTCTGCGCAAAATGAGAGCTGGGCGTTATATTCAACTTTTGTTTTGCTTGTCAACCAGGATTGGGGTCCTAGTACCATCACTATTAAGTACTTTGAACCGGGTTGGTTCATGGACTAATTGGGACCCAATTGAAAAAACAAAAAGTTCGCGACTTTCAAGATTTATTAAGTGTGATGAATAAATCATCAAATCATACTTTGGCGATAACTTACATATGGAGATTTCCGAAGGTTTGAAGATGGATGTTGGCAGCGAGGCAAGAAAATCAATTCGGGAATTGATAAAATTCCTCTCTTGGACAATATAAGGATCGTTGAATTTAGGAAAAAGAGCAGAAGCTTATTTCAAAAATCGTCATTCCGACAAGAAGTTTTCAAGGAGTGCTCATTTCTGAAAAAAAAGTTTGCTTTGAGCCTTCCTCCAATACTTCCTTGAAATAGAGAAATCAACCCAGCAAAAAAGAAGAAAATTGAAGATGTATTCTGTCCCTCGCTCTGTCCATATATGCCTGCTAGAATACACGTTTTCTAGCAGGCATATGGCAAGGACTGCCAACCAATGATCTAATAACTACAGATGAAACATAGCGAGATAAACATGAGGACAACATCGAACTGTGCACTCGGGTGCAGAGTTTCTCCCACCACGTTGTTTGCCAAACTTACTCTATTGAAAGTATTACCACGCAGCAAAAGATTAAAACATTGTTTGGAATCATTTTTGAAACCATTTTATGTATGAATTTGATCAAATATAGGTTGATGTTGAATAGTTGAAATTGGAACATCTCTTCAAGATTTGTTTATAGGTATTTAGGATTTGGAAAAACCAGAGTATTCTCTTCTGAAAATTAAAAAAGCTGAAGTACGGCAACACATCAAAATTGGGTACGCCCCTATCGATCGGATTTTGTCTACACGTTTCATTCGCATTTCGTCTCATTGGCGTCTCTTGTTTTTTGAGTGGGGTTTGGTGTTGATTTTGTGAATGTTTATTGTGTTTTTATTTTGGTTTAGTTTGTAATGCTTCATTATTTACTTATATGGTATATTGAAATTACTCGCAAGTGTCAAGCCTGCAGTAAATAAGAATTTAAGAATTCTGTAAAATAGTTACGTCACTGGCAGCCTCGCGTGTAGTAACCGAAGCACATTCTAGTGAGGTGCAAACGTATCCCCACTCAGTGCCCCTCTCGACTCCTCCTCACGTCTCGTCTATGTTCGATGTTGGCCACACAATTTTTCACAGTTTATGAATGAAATGTTTCATCTATAGTTATTAGATCATTGCTGCCAACCAACGAACTATTTAAAGATTAATGTGCAAACAGTGCCGACCTATGTTAGATACATAATGTGCGACGAAAAAATGATTTCGGTTTTGATATGTATTTCTTGTATTTCTGTTTAATTATAAAAAAAAACTTTCGAAAGCAAATAATAGTGTTTCATCATATTAATGTATTAAAAAAATACCCGTTCAAAATATAGTATCTGAAGTTACTATACCATAGGACGAGCTATAGGATTTTATTGTTAGTAAATGTCATTATGCTTATCAAAAACATATTAACTCAAATTTCATACAGTAGCATAGAATAAAGCCAAGAAATAGATATACTACTGAAAAGAGGCAAATTTTTTAGACTATGAACCATTTTTATATACATTTTTTGGCGTTTCTTAATTTAGTTCAAATCAAGAATAGAAAAAACATTTTAAAAATAAAGATACTAGGTTATTACAAAGTACGGGAGTATCACGCCGGAATCACTCTCTTCATCTTCCAATCCCTCATTCGACGTTCATCAAAAACTCGATAATTTTTTAAACCTTGGAGATTGATAACCACCTGCACCTTTTTTTTCGGATAAACTATAGTTTCCACTGTCCTATGGTTCTTGTCTATTTTATACTTCTTAACGTTATAAGTGTTGTTCGTTGTTAGTGCTCAAATACCAAAATGTCCATATTTGTTATTTTTTTCTGTGAATCAGAACATATATTTGTTTATTTTTACCTGTGCTTTGTCTATGAAACATGGTTTTTGACAATAAGCTGATTTGATTTGATATTTACTTTGCATATCAGCTCTGCTTGAATGTTGGTAGGTATAAACAATGTAGGTAATGTAACAAATGTTGGATAGTAAATACAAGACAATAGTTTATTGTGCAGCAGGTATAAATGATTTTAAACTACTGGGGTGATTATGAGCAAAGTATTAGAAGGAATGAGGGATCAATTTGTATGTGTCTTTCCAGAGAAATAACTATCACAAAATTCAAAACTGGCTAGCGAATGATACATTGGAAAGCCGATTTGGTAACAGTTTTAAAATAGTGACGGTCAATCAACAACAGTGCAAATCTTACCTTGAAAAACGACTTGAACTTCTAGAAATGCAACTTTATGCTTTTACCAGTCATTAGTTTCACAAATTTCAAAAATAATTAGCAAAACACTTCGACACTCGCAACTCCATTCGTTTCCAAATGGACTAAACTAAACAAAACAAAAGGCGCAAGGCGCTTTAATACTTGATACTTGACTTGATGCTTCATCCTTCGGAAATAGTGCTCCGATTAACCTGATCATCAACTATCGTGTTTTGTCTCTTTTTGTTCTATGACAGTAAAAAGAGACAAAGCGCACAGCTGATGATCGGATCATTAAAAGCGTCTAATGATGGTTTACATTCAATTTGTTTTCGAATTGGAACTGTCAAATTTTCGCTTTGCAAACAAGGATCATATGTTACCATCTACAATACATTTTTGTTTAAAGTCACGCTTACGCAATTGTGGTGGTACCATATGATTCTTGTATGCCAATGAGAAATTTGACAGTTCCACTTCGAAATTAAATTGAATGTTAACCAGGCATAAAGAGCGTGTTCCTAGGGTGCGTTCACAACATTGAACTTCAAACTACGTACCTGGAAAGGCCCCGGCCATTTTCGACGAAGCGTCAAAGTATGTAATTTTTTGTTAGACAGAGATGGATTGTGTTACGGATACCTATCCTTGTCGAACTCATTACAAAAAAAAACTGTTTTGTGAGAATTTAGTGGTAGTTTGACGTGTTATTTTATTGGTGTTGAAAGTAACAATGAAAGTAACAATGCTATAATTAAGTAGGTATCATGATATGTGATGTAAAACATTATGAAACAAAAGGTTGGGTTTTCATGTAGGGTGAAAAAATGGCTACATTTCTTTTTCTTCACAAATTATAACTCATATAGTGAAGATGATGAGTAGTTTTTTTTCGATGATATGATTTCCTCATCAAAATCTGATGAGGAAAGTCTTTGTTATACTGAATTTATTCCAAAGTTAGAAATAAAGGGAATATTTATTGTGCCTACCTTTAAATTAATTATTACTCTATTTATTTTCTTTATTTATTATCTAATCTTTTTTTTATATGGTACAATTTGGAACAGAATTAAAATCACCCATCGTGAGTTTAGTCTACTGAACTAATATTTTTCTGCGAGAAAAGTACCAAGTAACAAATCTACTCAATTTATTCAGTTCAGTGTGGGTACCTATACAGGGTGTCCCAGCAAGGGTGGCCACCGGCCATATCTCAGAAACTACTGGACCTAAAAGTTCAGGAAAAAAAAATTATCACTAAAGTGGCCACGAGAAAATGCTGGGAAATATTTATAACTTCGAAATTTTTTCGCTAGAGGGCGCAATCAAAGCTTAAATATTAAAATTCGAAATTTCTCCGGAAATTCTCAGATTGAGGTATATCTTTACATGGTTAGAAAACCTAGACAATTTCACGTCTTTTTGGTACAGGGCTCATTGGCGTACCGATCTTTGTGTGAGTAGGGGAAGGTAGTGAAAGTGTTATTGTTCAAGTGGCTGTAACTTATAAACGACTTGTCCGATTTTGTTGCGTATAGGCTTGTTTGAAAGATAAATGTGAGTACTTTCGTATATCGTATCCAGTGATGCGTGATTGTCTCCAGAAAAGTTGCTAGAAGGCGTAATTTGAATTAAAAACTGTTATTTTCGTTTCACCGCAAAAATTTTAATTGTACGGTATAATTCTGATAACAGAATCGAAATGAAGATTAAATTTACAAGAAAAAACCTAAAAAAAAAAAAAAAAAAAAAGAAAAAACCTTAAAAACCTTAAAACATTAAATCTTACATAATTTGGACTAGTTATTATTATCAGAATTTTACCATACCATTTAAATTTTTGCGGTGAAATGAAAAACACTGTTTTTAATTCAAGTTACCCCTTCTAGCAATTTTGCTGGAGACAATCACGCCCTACTGGATACGATGTTCGAAAGTACTCACATTTATCTCCCAAACAAGCCTATACGCAACAAAATCGGACAAGTCGTTTATAAGTTACAGCCACTTGAACAATTACACTTTCACTACCTTCCCCTACTCACACGAAGATTGGTACGCCAATGAGCCCTGTACCAAAAAGACGTGAAATTGTCTAGGTTTTCTAACCATGTTGATAAAGATTTACCTCAATCTGAGAATTTCCGGAGAAATTTCGAATTTTAATATTTAAGCTTTGATTGCGCCCCCTAGCGGAAAAATTTCGAAGTTAAAAATATTTTCCAGCATTTTCTCGTGGCCACTTTAGTGATCATATTTTTTTTCCTGAACTTTTAGGTCCAGTAGTTTCCGAGATATGGCCGGTGGCCACCCTTGCTGGGACACCCTGTATATATTCATTTTTTATCCTTGATTAAAATAAATCTGGCACGTGTGAATGGTAAATGTCTTTTCAAATTCCTGTAATCAAAGTAATAATACAATATTTTCCTCAAATATGTCTAATCAATATAAAATTTATGTATTATTGTGATTTCTGTCCATATAGACCACTGAGTTAGAAAGAGATATAGATATCCGTAACTATCGCTATCTCTACTCGCTTCACTCTCGATAATAAGCGGGTCCGTTCCAGGTACGTAGTATGGAGTTCAATGGTTCACAATCATTAGGTGTGTTTGTTATGCTCCACTGGTGCACAATTTTCTACACTACAACACCCAGTTTGGCTTTGATGTTGAATGTTTGTCGGTTTGTTAGGATAGAATATCTTTACTAAACTGGAAAAGATATTCTATCCTAAAAAACAGACAAACATTTCACAAACAAAGCCACACTGAGTGTTGTAGTGTAGAAAAGTGTGCACTAGTCCTAGTGGTGCATAACAGACACACCTATTGAAATGAATACGACCTGGAAAGGCCCTGACACGATACAAAAGTGAGGCAAATTAGATTGATGAATAACAGCGCGGGTTGCATAACTAAGTGGGGTGCACTAGTGGAGCACAAAACAAACACACCTATTATGTTCAAAACAGAATCCGCCATTTGATAATAAGTGTGTTTGTTATGCTCCACTAGTGCACACTTTTCTACACTACAATACTCAGTGTGGCTTTGTTTGTGAAATGTTTGTCTGTTTTTTAGGATAGAATATGTTTACTAGTTTAGTGAAGATATTCTATCCTAAAAAACAAACAAACATTTCACAAACAAAGCCGCACTGAGTGTTGTAGTGTAGAAAAGTGTGCACTAGTGGAGCATAACAAACACACCTAATATTCATTTGACAGAAGGAAATAGTAAATAGTGATCCAATAGTTACGTTAATAGAAAGAAACAAAAGATGACAACTAGCCTAGTTTATACCGACAACTTGGTCCGCGGACCAAGTACCAAATTCGGACTATATCCGATCAAAATATTTGGTTCGAATGGTGTAAACAGTTGCGGACTAAGCTGGTCCGCTCTTGGTTCGGTACTCGCCAGCAAGTGTTCCGAACTAAATTTGGTTCGATCTGGATCAAAATTATGAGGTTATGTTGATTGTTATTATTGTGAATTGTGTTGGTTCTGAGTTTCTAAGGCAATCTGAGCGTACTTACTCATGTTTTTTTTGGTTACGAATTGTGTTGATGAATAATTTTGACTTGTTTTTGACATTTGACGAATTGCGGGCGTACACATTTAGTTCACGCGTTGACGGTGTAAACGGGCAGAAAGCTAGCATTGGTCCTACCGTACTATCCCCACCAGCTTGGTCCTATCGGACCAAACTAAACGAGTTATCGATAGCCTAGTTTACACCGATAACTCTTTTAGTTCGGTCCGATAGGACCAAGTGGGTGGGGATAGTACGGTAGGACCAATGCTTGCTTCTCGCCCGTTCACACCGTCTTGCAACGCGTGAACCAAATGAGTACGCGCGCAATTCGTCAAATGTCAAAAACCAGTCGAAACTATTTATCAACACAATTCGTAACCAAAAAAAAACATACGTAAGTACGCTCAGATTGCCTTAGAAATAGAACCAACAAAATAACAACACATCAACAGACAACATAACCCCATAATTTTGATTGAGATCGCACCAAATTCGGACCAAATTTAGTTCGGTACACCTGCTGGCGAATACCGAACCAAGAGCGGACCAGCTTAGTCCGCAACTGTTTACACCATTCGAACCAAATATTTGGTTCTGATATAGTTCCAATTTAGTACTTGGTCCGCGGACCAAGCTGTCGGTGTAAACTAGGCTGATGTAAACTAGGCTACTCTGATGATAGGGAAATTCGGATCAGCAGTGGGATTCTAATTCGACCAGTCGTTACGTCTCGTTACGAGACTACGAGACCGGCAGTCGGGATCGGTGTCGGTATCGACTGAAATTCGATTCTAATTCGGTCTCGTTTAACATACCGTTTTCACTCGTAGCTGCCCAACTTCACACTTATTATTTTTATAGGTAAGGTGAATATTTTTATTTAGCAAATACGATCACCTATCCTAAATATTTGTTGAAAATTATCATATAATGTTTGTGAAGGCTTCTGGAAACTTGATTTTTAAAAATGTCATGTAAAAGAGCTTACTGAGGCAAGAGGCAACCACGCGCGGCTACTTCCTACTTGGTTTCGTTTGAGAACATGTATTTTTTAACTCAACGTTGGTTTCTATCACAAATTGACACAAATCCACCAAGACAAGACTATCTTTAAAAATCGTGAATTTCAGTTGAGTGTTGAGTCCCTCATGAAACAAATCCTTGAGTCAACACTGTCAACAGTATAATGTTTTGTTAATAGTTAATGCGATAATGCAACAAGATTCCAACTTTTGGGAAACTGCTTTTTTTATTTCAATGCGAGGTCATTTTGCTTTCTTTTTCTTTAAATCGTAGTTGTCCATCAGCATAAAGCCGTCCGTGGCATAAGCATACAAATGAATCAAATAATACGAGTTGAACTATCCTCATCTGAAATTGAGGAGTAAATTGATTTTCCACTCTGAGGAATACCGTCCCCTCTAATTATCATCAATCACACTGTCAGTTAAAATCAGTCAAATATAGTCGTTAACCTATATACCAAATGAACGACCTATATCACACTGATATGCAAATACTTTGCGAACATACTATATTATCCACGCGCATCATCATTGTATCGATTTCCTGTCACGTGATTCGCGCGCAGGAGGAGTACGAGGGTACCGGTACCGGTCAGCCATAGACATAGACTAATATTATGCCATAGTATAGTAGCCATAGACTAATATTATATACCCAGCGGTCAGCGAGAGAACATGTAGGATAGGGGCGTTGAAGTTGAAAGGGCTGTGAAAAATTGTGATAACTTGTTATTACAGGTCAGTAAAACGAACTCTATATTAATACTATATGTCTTGAAGATTGTCCTTATATATCATTTATTCTGTGGTACAATTTGTCTTGTTTTGAATAACATGTGAGTGTTTAAAAGAAACCGTTTAATGCTGTATACGACTACGGGTCAAAGATGGACGTCAGTTAGAAAAACTCAATAATTACTTAAGTTTCCGCGCTGAGATTGTAGTTATAGTATGATTGAGGGTATGTGTGAGCCTTGATGTATCTACTAACATTTTCCTATACACCGTGACGGATGAATATCCTAACAAACAAGTAAACAAAAGTTAGAGATATTCTTCCTAAGACCCACACAGTGGCTGAGTAGTTTTCCGCACCCCAGGGACCTCAGAAGTCTATAAAGGATCAGTAACAAACAACTCTTCAGTTTTGCTTGTAGGTATTGTGTTTTTGAAATGTGGGACTTCAGTTTCGACGCGGAAAAAACAGTAATTTATTGATTTCATTAAAAATACAAAACAGTTGTACAGCATGGTTCGGTTTTTGGAATTGTGATTGTGGGTTTCTCTGCCGTGCTCTTTCCCCACATGAATTCCAGGCTGAGTACGGCACTATTTTTCATTCACATTTGTAATAAAGTAGGTGTATTACGAACGTTGCGTTTTAATTAACATCCCAATATCCTCAAATTTCCCAAATTATTGTTTTGTCGGGCGCATTCGAGGTAAGTAAATTTTTGGAAGGTGGAGTCATCACAACGTAGGTCCAACGTAGGTATTCGTCATGAACGTCATTAAATTTACCTCATTCAACTTTGTTGAACGAACCCGGGTATGTTATACTACAACTCACGGAGTGACGTGAGGGATCATAATTTTTTTATAATTCGTAAAGAGTCGATGAAATAAAAACTAATATCGTCAACAACTTATAAAAATGTGTTGGTTTTCTTCCAAAACCCTCATAGGTGCCTCATTAATTTGTGAAAGTATTTAAAAAAAAAATGACCAAAGTCAGTAATCACCACAATCAAACTAGAATATGATCTAAATAATGTTTATTCACTCACAATCGCGCTTAAAAATTGAAAACTACTGTCAAATATTTAAAAAAGTGGTGAACATTTCTGAAAAGTGAGGTTTGTTTTTTCATTTCGGGACCTCCGATGGTCTCGTCTGATTTGACATTTCAAAACGAGACGTGGACGAGAGGTTTCGACGATTAGAATCGCAAACTGGCCGTAGTCGTGACGTGACGTCTCGAAATAGCGAATTAGAATCTGTTTACTCGCGGCTGGATGTAGCTCCCGTCATCGATTTTTAAAATGGCTCATGCTCTAACCACAGTGTTGCCGTATCTCTGTCTGTAAAAGTTGGGACTGTTGGGAGTTGGGAGTTGGGATTGTAAATTGTAGTTTGTTAGGGAGGGCGGGGAGGCTGTATCTTTATAAGTGCATTCCTTTTAAAATCCAATCACCCCTGAGCTAGTCGCACTTGGGCAACTCCGGGCTGCTCTAAATAGAACGCGTTGTTTTGCGGATAGATGCGGGTCACACGCTCACACGACTCACACGTAACATAACCCAACTAAATTTTTGTTTTGTTGATACATTTTATTTTTCAAGAATCTCATTGGAAAAATCTATTTTTAATAATTTGCTTACAAAACCTCAACCAAAGTGAAAAATTATTCTTGAATAACCACACCACAGCTAGCACTGCTACATGCAGCATACATTCATACATGAACATTGAACATAACCTAAAAGGGCTTAACGCACCCCCCGCAAATTTAGTGCAACAGGGGCAGGGGAGGAAGATTCGGAGTCACTCGTGGGCGACAAACACATTTTAAATAGAACAGACCACGTCAAAAGCCGGGCCGCTCGGAGTGATACAGAGCGGCTCCGGCCTGTAAAAGGAATGCAGTTTATGTTTATGGGGTTATTTTGATGTTTAAAATTTGTGTCTTGCATCTTGCACTTACATCTCATCAGAATATTCATAAATACAATTAAATACCTAGCCTTATTCTTTCGCGAGACCAATCCGTTTTGATCATGGGTCTATAATGGATAGTTAAATATAATTGTGCTGTTTGTGAATGAAAACCTGAACCGACATTGCAAGAATCATTTTGAAGACGAAAATACTAAAGCATCCTCAGGCGAGTATTGTGACGACTTCACCACAAGACTGGCTATAAAAAAGACATTTCAGGATTTTTTTTTGTGTAAAACATAATATGGGATTTTTTTTATTATTTGCAAAACCAAAATTCGAATATCACGAAAAGATGATGCATAGCCGATAAACTTATCAAATGCAATTAGAATGGTTGTAAGTCAAATATCATACACGGTAGGTCAAAAAATATAAAAATTGTACAAGAGTAATACGCTTATTTAAAAAAATACAGCAAAACGTTATAAAGAAAAGGTGTACAGAATCTAGAGTTTTGCCTTATTATCAAAACAAAGCGCCCTAGATTATTTTGGTCTGTATTAAATTATAAACTCCAGGTAGGTATAATGGTATCAAATACAAAAATTGCACTTTGTGTAAGATAGTTTATTGGTATATACCTACCCACATTATGATTATTGATAGTTTACCATGTTAAAAAGATCTTTTGCGGAAATTCAAAGTTTTGTTCAATATTGTTGCATTGCAACGAAGATGAACTATGTGATTTCCTAAAAAAATAAAAATCTGAGTGGATTTCACAAAAATGCTTGAATTTGAAAAAAGTTATACGAAGCTGATTTGATTTTGATCGATTTAATTATGTTTGTGTGATAATTGAAGATGATTTAAAAAAAAAAAAAACCGGACCTACGTCACAACTTTAATATTCAGGCATAACTTTTAATTCTAGACAACTTTTTTCACGATATTTTACGGATTTTTCTGAAATAAGTGATACCTAGGTACTTTACTGTTGTTACCTTCATCCATTTCTATATTTTTTGACCCACCCCGTGTATGATGTTTGATCTGCAACCATTCTAATTGCAACTAATAAGTGGATAGAACATATAGAACATACACCAACTTTTGATGATATTCAAATTTTGAATCTGCAATTAATTAAAAAAAAGTCCCATATGTTTCACACAAAAGAATATCCTGAAATGTGTTTTCTATTGCCAGTCTTGTGGTGAAGTAATCACGGCACAATACTCGCCTGAGGATGCTTTAGTATTTTCGTCTTTAGATGATTTTTGCAATGTCGGTTCAGGTTTTCATTGATGGTTGAAAATGATTTTTCACAAAACAGCACAATTATATTTTACTATCCATTATAGACCTATGATCAAAACGGAATGGTATCGCGAAAGGAGGCTAGGTATTTAATTGTATTTATGAATATTCTGATGAGATGTAAGTGCAAGATGCAAGACACAAATTTGCAACATCAAAATAACCCCATCATAAACATAAACAATCAGCCAGCTCCCCACTCTCCCTAAAAATCCGAGCAACCCATCTTTTACAGACACAGATACGGCAACACTGTGGTTAGTGCATGGGAGCCTTGATTTTAAAATTCGATCACGGGAGCTACATCCAGCCGCGAGTCAGTGACTCCGAAAGTGCTCTTTGACAGAAGATAAGACAGAAAACAGATGAAGAACCAATAGTCTAGTTTACACCGATAGCTCGTTTAGTTCGGTCCGATAGAACCAAGTGGGTGGGGATAGTACGGTAGGACCAATGCTTGCTTCTCGTCCATTTACACCGTCTTGCAACGCGTGAACTAAATGGGTACGCGCGCAATTCGTCAAACGTCAAAAACAAGTCAAAATTATTTATCAACACAATTCGTAATCAAAAAAAACATAAGTGAGTACGCTCAGATTGCCTTGAGAAACTCAGAACCAACAGAATTCACAATTATAACAATCAACATAACCCCATAATTTTGATCCAGATCGAACCAAATTTAGTTCGGTACACCTGCCGGCAAGTACCGAACCAAGAGCGGACCACCTTAGCTCGCAACTGTTTACACCATTCAAACCAAATATTTGGTTCTGATATAGTTCGAATTTAGTACTTGGTCCGCGGACCAAGTTGTCGGTGTAAACTAGGCTAATGATCTAATTGGAAGGAACTCCCCTTACATCTCTTTCTGTCGCATTGCCTCCAATTTACAGTAATTTGGCAATTCACGAGTCCCTTCCAGGTACGATAGTATGCAATAGTATGCATCTCAATGCTTAAATATAAATCAAACAAAATGATCACAGTAATTATTGTGAAAACTTATGCAACCAGTTATTGCTTATTCGAGATAAAGGAATACCCCACTTAGTTATGCAACCCGCGCTGTTATTCATCAATCTAATTTGACTCACTTTTCTATCCTGTCAGCAATTGACGAGTCCCTTCCAGGTACGATAGTATGCATTTCAATAGCCTAGTTTACACCGATAACTCGTTTAGTTCGGTCCGATAGGACCAAGTGGGTGGGGATAGTACGGTAGGACCAATGCTTGCTTCTCGCCCGTTTACACAGTCTGGCAACGCGTGAACTAAATGAGTACGCGCGCAATTCGTCAAATGTCAAAAACAAGTCGAAATTATTTATCAACACAATTCGTAACCAATAAAAAACATAAGTAAGTACGCTCAGATTGCCTTAGAAACTCAGAACCAACACACTTCACAATAATAACAATCAACATAACCTCAAAATTTCGATCCAGATCGAACCAAATTTAGTTCGGTACACCTGCTGGCAAGTACCAAACCAAGAGCGGACCAGCTTAGTCCGCAACTGTTTACACCATTCGAACCAAATATTTGGTTCTGATATAGTTCGAATTTAGTACTTGGTCCGCGGACCAAGTTGTCGGTGTAAACTAGGCTAATGTTCACAATACACGCCAGCAATCAATAGCCTAGTTTACACCGATAACTGAGATAACTCGTTTTCGTTTAGTTTGGTCCGGTAGCACCAAGTGGGTGGGGATAGTACGGTAGGACCAGAGAAATGGGAGGGGAGTAGAACTCGTTTGACAGATGCGCGGATGGTGAGATTTACGAACCCATCATTTTGAAGTATAGCTGTCAAAATCATGGCCGCATTCAGGGACCGAGTGGATCACAAGATTCACAAGTGTTTATTCGCGTGTTAGTTTGCAGTGTTGATACCATTATAGGTATAATAATGTTAGGTATATGGTGACTTGGATGATAGAATTTAAAGAAATGACTTATGGTATTGAGATTCAGTTTATTTGACAAAAGCCTAGTTTACACCGATAACTTGGTCCGCGGACCAAGTACTTAATTCGAACTATATCAGACCCAAATATTTGGTTCGGATGGTGTAAACAGTTGCGAACTAAGCTAGTCCGCTCTTGGTTCGGTACTTGCCAGCAGGTGTACCGAACCAAATTTGGTTCGATCTGGATCAAAATTAAGAGGTTATGTTGATTGTTATTATCGTGAATTGTGTTGGTTCTGAGTTTCTCTAGGCAATCTGAGCGCACTCACTTATGTTTTTTTTGATTACGAATTGTGTTGATAAATAATTTTGACTTGTTTTTGACGTTTGACGAATTGCGCGCGTACTCATTTAGTTCACGCGTTGCAAGGCAGTGTAAACGGACGAGTAGCAAGCATTGGTCCTAGCGTACTATCCCCACCCACTTGGTCCTATCGGACCGAACTAAACGAGCTTTCGGTGTAAACTAGGCTAAAGATCAATTGAACTCTTGTTAAATTTATATCACAGAATGCATCCATCAACAAGAACAAAACTCGATATGTTATGACACCTGACATGACAACAAAACACGCGGGTCGCGTGATTTCTAAACATCATGGACTTGTGAATGGGGTTAACGCTATTGGCCCAAGGAGGTCACGCGTGCAACGTGTTTACTCGATCAGCTGGTAGGCTCTGGCGTATATTCAATATTCATCTTTATTCTTTATCATCTATGGTGTTTTGATTACTTTTGATTTTGTATACCTACGGACTTATGTAAGAAATAAAGCGACCACCACAAGTATATTATGATATCCTTGTTTACTTGGTCTATAATGGGTCCCTCTAGATGTTTTGAAAACCCATCACGAATAGTTATGGCTTTATTAGGGTTAAGCTCATGAATGTGTTTTTTGAAAAGGGACAGTCTTTCGAAGTATTGCGTTGCAATAGCATCGAAACGTTCCGCATTTGTATACGATTTTGAATATTCTTTTGGTGTTTGAATAATAGATTCGTTATATTTGCTTGCAAAGTGGTTTAATTTACGTAGTCTTACATATCAGAAGTGGGATAGACTGCCAAGACCGCGGCTAAATTTTCTTTCTGACAAAATGGGAAAACGTAAAGTGAATAAGAAGGACAAAAAGTCAAAACGTGAACGAAGTGACCGGCGATCTTGCGAAAAACGAACACGCGACCGGTCAACTTCTTCGAGTAGTTATACCAGCACAGACAGTGAGACTGCTTCTCTTAAAAAACAATTAAAAGTAATGAAAAGGAAAATTAACGAACTTCAAAGTCAAGCTTCAACTTCCGCCGCGATGTGTGTCGATGAACAAGCAATCCCAGTGTTTGACGCTTCAAAAAACGATGTTACGATCGAAATGTGGGTGACAAAAGTGGATAATTTTGCGGAAAGATATAAGTGGAGTGACGAATACATTATAAGGGTTATTGCTAGCCGCCTCAGGGGACATGCACGACAATGGTACCACGAACATATCAAAGACGACATTTCCTGGATGGAAATGAAACGAGGGATGCTGGAACATTTTCGTAAGTCCGTTCCATTTGCTATTCTGTTAAAAGATGCCTCAAATTATGAAGCAAGAGCCGGGCAAAGTTTGGGGGATTATTGTTTTAGAAAATTATTGAAACTACGCGCTTTGAAATTGAAAATTCCTGATGAATTTTTAGTCGATGCTGTAATTGGAGGTATCAACGACGAAAATATTGTTAGAACTATACGATCTGCACAAATTCAGAATGCAGATAGACTTTATGCTTATTTAAATACGCTTGGAAATATGACAACTCAAGAACAAAATCATGTTACGAGATTCGGAAGTGGACCTACTCCAAATCGCCATTTTTCAGCTTCTGTTAGATCAAACACACCGCCGACCACTTCTACCTCCAAACCTACATCTAAACGAAACGTTCAGCAAAGTTCCTGTTTCAATTGCGGTCTCAATGGTCATTATGCAAGAGATTGTCGAAAACCCCGTTTAGAATGTACAAATTGTAAAAAATTAGGACATCTGCGTGACAAATGTCCTGCAAAATCGTCAACAGTTCAACAAATACAATCCAACTCAAAAGTATTAGCTCACATATTCATAAAAACAGCTTTTATAAATGACCATACATCTGAATGCCTCGTCGATACAGGCAGCGCTAAAACTCTAATTCGATCATCAGCTGTAAAAAGATTTGACCTGGGAGTTAACTGCACTCAAGAAAATGTTCTTCGTGGTTTTACGGGAAACACTATCCTTTCAAATAAAAACACTCGAATTAATATACGAATAGCAGAAGTATCAGGGATCGTAGATGCAATAATAGTTTATGATAAATATTTATCACAGGAATTGCTAGTCGGACGAGATTTCATTGAACAGTCCCATATTTTGATGATCAAGAAAAATAACGTCGTCACTTTTAGAGCTTTGCCGTGTTTGAACGAGCCATCTGTGAATGTTGTTGATATTTTCACGAACGACGTACTTCAAATAAAGGACCTTCTTTTTGGGCACGTTAATGGCAGTTATAAATCAATATGCTTGGAGCTATTAAGGGCATTTGCGGACTGCATATCATTTTCCTTGAATTGTCTAGGTAAAACGAAATCAATATTTATGAAGATAAAGACAACAACCGATGTACCTGTAGTTTATTGTCCTTATCGACTTCCAGAAGTGGAAAAACATATTTAACGAGAAATGATTACTGAATTATTGGAAAACAACATAATTAGACAATCGAATTCACCGTATGCAAGTCCGGTGATTTTGATAAAAAAGAAAACGGGTGATTACCGCATGTGCATAGATTATAGACGTTTAAATGCTATAACCGAGGCTATAACTATCAAGAAAAGAAGTGTTTTACCACTTATCGAAGAACAAATAGATCGACTTGGAGGTGGAAATAAATTTTTTACGACATTGGACCTAGCAAATGGGTTTTACCAAGTACCCATGGCTGAAAGTTCCATTGAAAAAACAGCTTTTGTAACACCGGACGGACACTACGAGTTTTTACGAATGCCGTTCGGTCATACAAATGCACCAGCTGTTTTCCAACAACTGATAAATACTGTATTGGGAGATCTAAGGAATACTGTAGCATTTCCATACATTGACGACATCATCATTCCTTCTGACACTTTTGAGGAAGGTTTAGAACGACTAAAACTGGTTTTAACCAAACTAAGAGAGCATAACTTGACATTGAAAATAAGTAAATGTTCTTTCTTCAAAACTGAAATAACATATTTGGGAAGATTAATTAGTTCTGAAGAAGTAAGACCAGGAAAAGAGAAGTTGGAAGCTATTCTAGAGATGCCTGCCCCAAAGAATGTAAAACAAATTAGGCAATTCTTGGGACTGTCTGGATATTTCCGGAAGTTTATTCCAAGCTATGCAGTCATTGTGGAACCACTTACGCGTCTCATTCGAAAAAATGTTACTTGGATCTGGAGCATCAGTCAACGAAATGCTTTTCAACGTATAAAAGACTTACTAACAAACGAGCCAATTCTTGCAATTTTTGACCAGGACTTGCGTACGGAGCTTCACACGGATGCATCTTCCATAGGCGTCGGTGCAATGTTACTTCAGTTTGATACGGATGGAAATAAGCACGTCATATCATATTTTAGCAAACAAACGACGAACGACCAAAGAAAATACCATGCATACGAATTGGAAACGATGGCCGTTGTACTGGCTTTACGTTATTTTAGAGTGTATCTATTAGGAAAACACTTTAAAGTTATTACGGACTGCAATGCTTTACGAACCACACTTACCAAAAAGGACCTTTTACCCAGAATTGGACGATGGTGGTTGGAAATTCAGGAGTTCACCTTTGAAATTGAATATCGACC
This sequence comes from Orchestes rusci, assembly GCA_958502075.1. Taxonomy (NCBI): domain Eukaryota; kingdom Metazoa; phylum Arthropoda; class Insecta; order Coleoptera; family Curculionidae; genus Orchestes; species Orchestes rusci. The sequence continues at coordinate 20,710,684 of OY293303.1, forward strand.
AGGGACACAGATGAAACACGTAGACGCATTGAGCAGGAACCCAATATTCGAATACGAAACATACTCCATAGATATAACGGAAAGTGAATGGATAGTAGCAGCCCAATTGCAAGACGAACAGCTACGAAAAATCAGAAAAATACTTGAAGAACGAACCATAACGAATGAAACGAAACAATATTTTAAAGAATACGAGATTAAAAACAATAAGCTTTTTCGGAAATTAAAAAATGGCCTAAAGGCTTGGGTGGTCCCGAAGTTAGCGAGGATGCAAATATGCCGTCTCTGTCACGATGACGCAGGTCATATGAGCGCAGACAAAACGTTGAAACGGATACAGGAAAACTACTGGTTTCCGAAAATGCGGCGATTTATTAAAAAGTATGTAAACGCTTGCTTAAACTGTACATATTATAAACAGAGCGGATCAAGTAAGAGACAATGTAAACTGAACCCAATCGAGAAAACACCAGTGCCTTTTCACACCATTCATATTGACCACGTTGGGCCTTTTGAAACGAGTAAGAAAAAGAACAAATATATCCTGGTGATAGTAGAAGCCTTCACGAAGTTTTGCATAATTGAGCCTGTAAAAAGTCAGAAAACCAAATACGTTATAAACATTTTAACGAACTTAGTGTACCTTTTTGGAGTTCCAAGTCGCATAATTAGTGATCGTGGAACAGCATTTACTTCCAAAACATTCAAGTGTTTTTGTGAGAGTTATGGCATCAAACACGTTTTGAATTCAGTAGCAACACCACGTGCCAACGGGCAGTGTGAACGGTACAACAGGACGATCATCAACTCCCTAGCAACGACGGCTGCAGGAAAAGAAGTGGACGAATGGGATGAGTGCCTAAAGCAAGTACAAAGTGCAATGAATACGATTCACAATAAGGCCATTAATGCTACACCAATGGAAGCTTTAATAGGATACAACACGAGACACGCTGCTGATTCACGCATTATTAACGAAATTCAAAATAACATCAATAGATATGACTTGGAAGGGTTACGAAGAAATATCTCCGACCATATTGCTGAAGATCAGAAAAAACAGAAAGAGCGCTATGACAAATCAAGACGAGAGGCTACCAAGTACAGTGTAGGTGATTTGGTGATGCTAAAAATAACAAGTGAACCTGCTACGGGGGGAAGCCGAAAACTTCTTCCAAACTTTAAAGGTCCATTCAAAGTGACAAAAGTATTAATCAACGACAGATACGAAGTGGAAGATCTACGGGACGTACGAAAAGTTTCACGTACAGTTGTTGCTGCTGACAACATCAAACGATGGCTAACGTTTCAAGAAGACGATGTCACAACCAAGAGATCAACGGATCTCTGAAAAAAAGATCAACGGATCTTCAGCACGAAGAGATCAACGGATCTCTGAACAAAAGATCAACGGATCTTTATCACGAAGAGATCAACGGATCTCTCAAAGAAAAGATCAACGGATCTTCATCACGAAGAGATCAACGGATCTCTGAACGAAAGATCAAAGGATCTTGAAACCGAAGATCTCTGAACGAAAGATCAAAGGATCTTGAAACCGAAGATCAACGGATCTTCATCTCAAAGAGATCAACGGATCTCTGAACTAAAGATCAACGGATCTTGAAACTGAAGATCAACGGATCTTCATCTCGAAGAGATCAACGGATCTCTGAACGAAAGATCAACGGATCTTGAAACCAAAGACCAACGGATCTTCATCTCAAAGAGATCAACGGATCTCAAACGAAAGATCAACGGATCTTTACTATAACTATATTTTCCAGGAATGACGACAAAAGAGAGACGCCTCGAGAACTCAAAGCCTGAGGACAGGCTTATATATACAGGATGGCCGAGTGTAAGAAATAAAGCGACCACCACAAGTATATTATGATATCCTTGTTTACTTGGTCTATAATGGGTCCCTCTAGATGTTTTGAAAACCCATCACGAATAGTTATGGCTTTATTAGGGTTAAGCTCATGAATGTGTTTTTTGAAAAGGGACAGTCTTTCGAAGTATTGCGTTGCAATAGCATCGAAACGTTCCGCATTTGTATACGATTTTGAATATTCTTTTGGTGTTTGAATAATAGATTCGTTATATTTGATTGCAAAGTGGTTTAATTTACGTAGTCTTACACTTACCAACTTTACCTATCCACTTATTTGCGTTTTGAGTTGAGTTCAGAAAATATCAATTCCTAATTTATTAATCTGTGTAATTTTGCAAGATTCGCAGGAGATTATTTGTGTTGTGTTCTCTTTTTTAGTATACCTCTAATTTTTGTGTGATTTTTAGTTTATAGCCCAGTAAAGTTGTGATGATATTTCCAGGGATGCTCGTGGACTGCATGCTGAGCAGTGAGCATCCAACCAAAAAATCTGACTCGATATCTTGGTACGTTTTGCGCTGAAGAGGTGCATGGTTTTCCAAACATTTCTTTAAAGCGAAATGACATGGATAAAAGTTATAGAGGATCAAAAACTAAACATTTTTGCCATATAAAATTTTATGACAGCTGTAACACTTGATGAATTACAGCGCATCAAATGACCAAATTACACTGGCAGCAGGACTGGTTTCAAAAACATTTTTTTAAGGGATCATACAAAAAGTTATGAAGGGTGTTCAGCCTTTGCTTCACTGAAAATTTCACCCAGGATTTTTTTGCAAAAAAAATGTTTCTAAAACCACTCCTTGTCAGCTAATTTTTGTCATTTGATGCGCTGTAACTCGTTAAGTATTAGAGCTATCATAAAATGTTATGGGGCAAAGCTGTTTCTAGTTCTTGGTCCTCTATAACTTTTATTCAGTTCATTTTTCTCTAAAAAAATGTTTAGGAAACCACCTCTTTAGCGCAAAACGTACCAGGACTTCGAGTAAGATTTTTTCGTTGGATGCTCAGGAGGCACAAGCTACAAGCACTCCTGAAAATATCATTCTGTTTGGAATTATTATTATTTTTTTTAACCGACATCTCCTGAAATCACTGTATCACAAATACTTATATAGTATTTGGATAATATTGGACATTGGATTGGTTTCTGTTATCATGACAACAATGAATATTTTTGTCATCAAGAATACCTAGTTGTATTTTGTATTGAAGCAAATATAGGTATATTTTTATAAAGAATTACTTTTTGTCAAAAAATGATATTTGGTACATTTGCCCGGCCTCTTGGGGTAGACTATCGCTGGAGATACCTATTTTATCATAAGGCTGCGCCAAAAAAAGGGGAGAGCAACTCTCATTCAAATTATTAAAATAAATTGCCTATAAAGTCCAGATTATTTATAACAGACTAGGTAGACTAAGGTAAGAAAATAGGGATATTGAAATACCTTCTGAATAAATTTCTGAACAAATATGTGATACTTTAATATCTGTTTCATTTGATAGACAAGCAGTTTTTGTTTATTTTGTTTAACAGTTAGGTGCTAATACTATGAAAACAACGTAGGTATAGGTACCCGAGTAGGTACCTCTTGCAGAGCAGTTGGTGGTTGAACCTCGGTTGAACTTATGAATTTTGTTTCTAGAAAAAATATATTTTTTCTTAAAAGCTTCTCAACTAATCCACATAATTCTCCCGACGTCATTTCAAGAAGCTCTTTTCTCCAAGTGTCGTTTATTCTAGTTTTTTATTGAGAGTGGAATTCAAATTTTGTATTGATCAAATTATAGAAAGCGGTCTTCATGGAAAAAACAAAAACCGACATAATATCTTCAAATTCTCAACACTGTACCTATGTCAAAAATAAGCGGACCCACATTCTACATCAAGAATCTACACCTTTAAGGATCAGCATCTTATTCGAAAACACTCTGCTTATGATATATTTCGTCATTTTCATTATACAAAATTTAGAATGGCTTTATTAAAATGTTTCCAGTTTCAAATAACGCGGTTATTTTCCTAAGGCGGAGTCATGACATGTTGCAGCCAATTGGCGGCCTCTCATTCACAAGTCCATGATGTTTAGAAATCACGCTCACGGGTCAAGGGATGAAAGCTTTGATCATCGACATTATAGACATTTAAATGACGTAGAATAGACACTCTTGACAAATATATTTACAAGATGTCTGCGCCCTTGCCGTTCCACAAAAATTGGATGCGCAGTGGTCGAAAAGCGTTCTACTCCTCCCATTTCTCTGGGTAGGACCAATGCTTGCTTCTCGCCTGTTTACAACGTCTTGCAACGCATGAACTAAATAAGTACGCGCGCAATTCGTGAAATGTCGAAAACAAGTCGAAATTATTTATCAACACAATTCTTAACCAAAACAAACATAAGTAAGTACGCTCAGATTGCCTCAGAAACTCAGAAACAATACAATTCACAATAGTCACAATCAACGAGATAACCCCATGATTTTGATCGAGATCGAACCAAATTTAGTTCGGTACACCTGCTGGCGAATACCGAACCAAGAGCGGACCAGCTTAGTACTACCTCAGTTACTACCTCAATGGAAATTAGAGAAATGAGAGAGGAGAACTGGCGTGTCCACTACCGCCAAGTTCAAAAGTGAATAATATCCCAGGGTTTTCTTGACGATGTCTACATTTACTTTGTAAATCTGAAGACCTAATAAAGAATATGGATATGAATTTGAAGTTTTTAAATTATGGGCTGCTTTATAGGTAATTTAATAAAAGTTAGTTGATATTTGTTCTTTGTTTAACCATTGTCCGATTCCTTGACAATTAATTATGGTGATATTTATTAAACATTCAAAACATTCACCTCCTATCTCTCAAGATGAAAACAAAACACTTTTACTTTTTGATTCAAACACAATCGTCCAAAAATAAAATAGGTAGGTATAGGTTTCTATTGCCCGTATTCTCCGTTCATACTTGAAAGCGTTTAAGGTTTGACGACGTTCAAATACCAGATTTTGCATACGAAATCTTGAATTTAAACGCCGTCAAATCTTGAACAAGTTCAAGTACGAACGGAGAACACGGGCCATAACAGGTTGCCTCACTTCGCCTGAGGTAAGAGACGGAAGGGGGAAAAATATGACGTCATCGGTGTCTAGCGTCTGCAGGGGCGAGTTCAGAAATGTCACACCCGGTGTGAGTGTGATCCAAGTGTCAAACACCAAACCTTCAGATACGGCAAGCCGTTTTACTTTTTATTCATCTGTGCTTATAAAGTGTCATACAAGCAGTTTTTATGATACTTCATGAGCAGAGTTGAATAAAAAGCAAAACGGCTTGCCATATCTGAACGGTAAGGGTTTGACATTTGGATCACACTCGCACCGGGTGTGACGTTTCTGAACTCGCCCCAGTCGACTGAATCCTGTCATTCGATTGCATCGGTCTGCATCGTATCGTGTCATGGGTCATTCGCATGGTCTCCAGATGCTCTGTTTTAACAGGAGATCTACTGATTTTGCCCTTGGGATTCTGTTCTACCATTTTTGATAGGGATCATCTGGCAACACTGGACACAGTTGACGTCATGACCGTAGAAGTGAGGCAACCTGCCGGTCTGCATCGTATCCTGTCATGGGTCATTCGCATGGTCTCGCAGATGTTCTGTTTTAACAGGAGATCTACTGATTTCGCCCTTGGGATTCTGTTCTACCGTTTTTGATAGGGATCATCTGGCAACACTGGACACAGTTGACGTCATGACCGTAAAAGTGAGGCAACCTCTTATATATATACTGATCTTGGGTATAGGTAGGGAGCTTATAATTATTCATTATTTTTTTTGAATTATTAGAATCTTGTCCGTATTATATCCTACAGGCTGATTAAACTTTGAGTCTGCACTATTGCTAAACTTCTTTATTGAAGATAGGCCCTACGACGCATTTTAAATGATAAAACTAGTGGTATTTCTTCCGCTGATTAACGTGGTATTAACATCGTTCTCGATTTATTTGGAAATAGCTATTCACCTAACAAGTGCGTAAAATTAGTTTTTCCGCACGAGTCTGCCGTTCACCGAACGACTCGTAGCGGAGTTCGGTGAAGCAGCCGAGGGCGGAAAAACATTTTCCGCAAGTGTTAGGTACAATACTTTTTCTACAGACGTGCGGAAATAAGGATATAATTCGTAATTTAAAAGGTTCTGATGCAACTAATGACAAATAAATGTCGAAATGTGTAACCAAGCGACCATAGTAACCTGGAAACCGGGTTGCTGTTTGCTTATGATATTGTTAATTTTTCCACACTGGTGCGGGAAATCTGATTTTCCACACGGATATCGGTGCGGAGAATTCATTTTTCCGCACGGCTGTAGGAAATAGGTATTTACCTAACAAGTGCGGAAAATTAGTTTTTCCGCACGAGCAGCCGACGGCGGAAAAACATTTTCCGCAAGTGTTAGGTACAATAGTTTTTCTACAGACGTGCGGAAATAAGGATATAATTCGTAATTTGAAAGTTTTTATTAAACCAAATTATATGACAAACTATTAATGTGTAACTAAGCGACCATAGTAACCTGGTAGCCTGGTTTCTGTTTGCTTATGATATTGTTAATTATGACATATCCGGATATCGGTGCGGAAAATTTTCCGCACGAAATTTTCCGCACGACTGTAAGAAAAATGTATTACCTACTGTGGTGACATGTACATTTGTTTTGTATTTTGAGCAATTTCCAACACATTCACTATCAGGTAGGTAGAAATAATCTCAACGAACCCAGGTAAATGCGCCAGTAGGCGGTTTTTTTTGATAGTTCTGGTAGTGATATATGGATTAATCAAATCTTATTATTTATATAACGATAACGTCTCATTTCTTGTCAAGCATTGCCATTCTATGAGCGAATGAGCGTGGTAGATATATTATAACAGGAGAAGAGATATTTTTGTTCAACGTTTTTCCGCAAAAAGTACATTTTCCCAGTTGTCGGCCACTCTCTTTCCTGTTTTCGGCCACGTCGTTACCGGTAGTCAGCCGTGGCAAATGATGACTGATTTGGTACAGAACAGTATTCGATAAATTTTTTGTACTCGCCGATCGCAGATATACCAGTGAGTGGTATCTAACAAAATATCGCTAGTAACAATTGACTCGAGAAAGGATTGAAGATTTTCAAACCAAGACATCATGAATTCTTTGGTGAGTTTACCTCTAGATTTGTCTATAGACTCAGCTTTACGAAGAGATATCTCCGGATTCCGTTTACAAAAAGATTTGAACCACTTTTCGAGGGGTTTTCCGTTTTTGAACGGAGTTTCTAGGTGCATCTCCATCCAAAACAATTTTGTGAACTGTATATATTAGTTCTTCTTTTTTTATGGGAAATCCACATTTCGTCAACTGAATTACCCGGGTAACATTTTTTTTTTTTCATTTTGTATTTTTAGGTGAAGCTCTGGGTCCATTCGTCGGGTCTTCTCCGATATTCGACCCGAAAGCCGGTCCCGTATGGTTGCTCGTGGTACTCCAAAGTTCTCTAATTTTTGCACCATTTTTGATTGCATCCAGTGCTTTTTGGAGATTTTCTTCCGCAGCATTATCTGAAAAGTCGAAAATCGTTTTTTTTTTTAAAGAGGTGCTCTCAATGACTTATTGATGGATGGCCGACAACTGGCAATGTTATAGGACTTTTATGTCAACCAGTGGTCGGCCAGTTGTTTCAATTCAGCTTTGCGGCTTCAATTTTGATTTTTTGCACGCCCCAGTTTTGGTACAGATGTTCAAGTCATCCTATTGTTTACTTCAATAGATGCAGAAATTTTTACAGATATACGAGAACGCAAAAAAAATTAAAACAAAATTATCTTTGACGTGCCAGTTTTCGGCCGCTCTGGTCGACTACAAGCTATCCACTGTTATTTCAATGCTAGTCCCCGGCCACCCATATTTATAGGCAAAAAATGATTTAATTCAAGTTTTAACACTGTTTTTTATTTAAAAGAACATGTTCATACCTGGAAAGACTTACCTAGATACAGAAAGTACATCCACAAAAAAAAACACAGCACTTCTAGAGTACGTTAGCACCGATGTTGAACAAGTTTGCAACAGGTTGACGCCTCTAACCAATAACTGAACTAGTTTTGGCGCCACTTTCTTAATGACAGGTTTGACAAATCGTGATGAAATTTGACAGACATACGCTTGAAAGTATAAGGAAGGCTGCCAATATAAAATTCTAGCGAGAAATCGCGCCAAATTCAAATTTTAAACAAATATATTGTCGGTTTTGGCCGACTACTGTAGATGGCCGGCTTACTGGCGCATCTACCCCACGTCTGCGACATCAGGGTAGGATATTTCCAAAGATCGTGAACCGACTATAATCCTTGGGATTTTCCAACATGCCGCCGTCGCAGATTTATTTCTTCACCTGGTTCCAGTCTGGCCCCAAGAATTGTTTTCCTTTTCTGTCGGGCTAGATTGAAAAGTTGGTTAGTTTGTAGCATCGGTACAAGACAGATGATATTCCTTATTAGGGTAGATGCGCCAGTAAGCCGGCTACCTCCAGTACCGACAATATTCGTTTAAAATTTGAATTTGGCGCGATTTCTCGCTAGAATATTATATTGGCAGCCTTCCTTTCAAGCGTATAACTGTCAAATTTCATTACGATTTGTCAAACCTGTCTTCTTCATGGTTAGCGGTTAGTGGTTAGCAGCGTCCAAGATCAGTATATAACAGGTTGCCTCACTTTTAAGGTCATGACGTCATCTGTGTCAGGTGTTGCCAGATGATCCCTATCAAAACAGTAGAACAGAAACCCATGGGCGAAATCAGTAGATCTCCTGTTAAAACAATACTTCTGGCAGCTTTTCGAATGACACATGACACGATTCCGATGCAGACCGATGCCATCGAATGACAGGATTCAGTCTACTGCAGACGCTAGATACCTATGACGTCATATTTTTCCCCCCTCCGTCTCTTACCTCAGGCGAAGTGAGGCAACCTGTTTTGGGGGTCGCGAGACCAGGGTCTTGGTCTCGGTCTCGATACATTTGGTTTGTTGACTTGTTGAGACAGTGTTTTGTACAAAAAATTATTTTCGAAAAATTTGATTTCACGACGAATGAAATTATGGTTACTCAAAAATTTAGAACTGATGTACTGAAATATGAATAATAACGCACTTGTTGGTTAGCAGTCACAAAACAAACATAGAGCGCCACGCATTTCTTGAAACTTGAAAGAGTCATAGATGAATTCCTGGAAGAGTGATAACAGATAAAATTTGGAGTACCAATATTCAGTGTTATTAATTCAAAGGGGCTTTCTATATTGTGCCCCAGATAGGATCATATTAGGTCTGTTCGTAGAACAATCACAAATCGGTCAGCGCTTCATTGATTGGTCAAAATGATCAGAAATAGTTTGCAAACTGCAAATGCTGAATGCTGATTGGCTCTGACTGGTTTGTGATTGTTCTACGAACAGACCTATAATCTTATGTTCGTTGTACATTCTAATTAAAACTTTGATCTTTCCTGGATGAAAGTACTCGCTATTCAGTATAAGAAATCAAAAAGTGCGTAGTGGTAGGTATGACATTTTTGATTATGCATGTTTTGACATTTTTGATTATGTTTTGTTTAAATCAACCTTTACAGAAACTTGATAATATTTTGTTCTTGAAAACAAAAAATCAAGACTCGCTCAACGAAAAATCGTAGTAGAGATATACATGGCTTTGAATTGCCTAAAAAATGACCACTATATAAAGTCTGTAGAGGTTGTTTCGCGGCAAACCTCTCAAAATACCACTTTTATTTTTTGAATCTGCTTCTATCGTGAAGGTCTACAATGCAACTACCACAACTGACATTGAAAAATATAATTGTTTTGATTTGTGACACTAAATATTGGAAGACAGCTATTTAAAATTTCGAGACCAAGACTAAACGAGACAAGACCGAGACCAAGACCAAAACCATGATTCATTTTTCGAGACCAAGACCGAGACTACGTCAGTCTCGGTCTTGGTCTCGGTCTCGCGAACCTCCAAACCTGTTGTATACTGATCTTGAGCGGCGTCAACCCGTCAACTATACTGGGCCGGAAGCATTTAAACATTCCGGTATACAATTCAGCAACCGCTCAAATTCTACTGGTCGATTTCAAACTCTCGACTAATCAAAGGCGAAGTGCCTAAACCGATACCAGAATGTTGAGCGGTGCTGGAATAGAGGTCTGAATGTTGCCCAGCATTTCGCGTGCTTTTTTTGTATGTAGCATCTAGCTATTTAACGTACTACATATTTACTGCATGGTCATGGTCACGTGCTCGTCTGAGCATGAATCAACGCATTTGTCTGAGATTTGTTGAGGAGTTAAAATACTGATGCGTAGGTGTAAATAATATGAATAATATGGAGCATCTAAAAAAAGTTCAAAACAAGTGTTCAGGGGCAAGATGAAAAATGAGAGGGATGTAATAGTGGATCGCTAAATATGAAAAGCAGACATCTAGTTCATGGCGAGTAAAAATATGCCCACAAAACCCTTTCAGGTTTATTCACAGGTACATTTTTCAAGTATTTTTAGATTTGATATCAACGACTAGTCGTTGGTATCTGCATACCTAGTTTATTGTGTGGATGGGACCAACGGATCTTGCACTTGCTCAATTGGAAAATTGGGCAATTTCTGCAAGCATCAGGTTGCATTTTTTTTCACTTTGAAACGAGATATTGAATGCTCGTCCAGTGACCTTAAACCCACGATATTCGATGGTAAAATTAGCTTTTGGGGAGATGGTCCAACCAATTTGTTTTTACGAGTCCTTGCTAATTACTGAAAATAAATCCTCCGACCTTCCGAAATCCATCATGAAAAAACTAGTTCTGTTAATATCCATTTACCTGAAAATAAAGATATCTCCGATGTTGATGATGGTAGCGACGTCGACGACAGAGAGGCCATGCATATGATGCTGACTCAAGTGAACATCATAGGACTTTTGGCACATCGTGTGCAACCGAACAGAAAGCTATAAAAAGATTAAACTCCATAAAAACAAAAACATCATGGGAGTCGTTTTTAAATACTGCAGAAAGGTCGATTTCCTTGCGTCATAGTGCCACCTTATATAAAAGTACAGCCAACGTCAATTAGCCGCCGCAAAGTAGGAATGACGAGGGGCTGTAAACGACTCCCACTTGGTAGGCCACCAAAGGAAGAGCCGAAACCCAAAAAACGAAAGCAAAATCTGGCAGCTAACGTTGCAAAAAATCAAGCAAAAATTTTCGACTCTCAGACACGAAAAAGAACATTTCATCAGTTCTCTGAAGAAAATCTTCAAAGGGCACTGCAATTAAAAATGGTTCCAAAATTAGAGAAACTTGCAGGAAATTCGGAGTACCACGAACCACCATACAGGACCGGCTTTCGGGTCGAATATCGGAGAAGCTCCGACGACACAGAGCCTTACCTAAAAATAGAAAATGAAAAAAAAAATGTTAACTGGGGTAATTCATCAGTTGGCGAAATGTGGATTTCCAATAAAAAAAAAGAACTGTTATCTACAGTTCCTAAAATTGTTCTGGATGGAGATGTAGAAACTCTGTTCAAAGATGGAAAACCCCGCAAAAAGTGGTTCAAATCTTTTCGTAAACGGAATCCGGAGATGTCTCCTCGTAACGCTGAGTCTATAGACAAATCTAGAGGTAAACCCACCAAAGAATTCATAATGTCTTGGTTTGAAAATCTTCAGTCATATCTCGAGTCAATTGGTACTAGTGATATTTTGTTAGATACCGCTCACTGGTATATCTGCACAGGCGATTAGCAAGTACGAAAAATGTATCCAATACTGTTCTGTACCAAATCAGTCTTCATTTGCCACTGCCGACTACTAGTAACGACGTGGCCAAAAACCGGAAAGGGAGTGGCCGACAACTGGAAAAATGTACTTTTTGCGGAAAAACGTTGAAAAAAATATGTCTGCACCTGTTATAATACATGTACCGTACCATGCTCATTCGCTCATAGAATGGTGATGCTTGACAAGGAAAGGGGGTTCATGTGACACATCATTAGAAAGGTCTTATCGAGTAGATTATTGTGTGAAAATTTCATAGGATTAAACGCATCCGTGCGGATATAACAGACTGTCAAACTAACAAGATAAAGAAATTCGTGAAATAAGAACAAAGAAAGCATACTTCAATTTTTATTGTAAAAAATGTTGAAAATGTCCTCCGTTGACCCCCAAACAATGAAATAATCTGTTTGAGAACTCCTGACGGGCTTTTTCGAAAGTATCGACATTAATATTTTGACAAAAAGCAGTAATTCTTTGCTGTGAATCTAAAAGAGAGTCTGGCTGTGTTGCATATACTTTCTGTTTTAAATATCCCCATAAAAAAAAGTCCAATGTTAAATCGGGCGACCTGGCAGGCCATTCGGTAAGACCCCGACGACCAATCCAACGATTGGGGTAAGTTATGTCCAAATACTGCCTTACATTTCTGCTGAAATGAGGAGGCGCACCATCCTGTTGGAAAATTGGTGCCATGCCAAATTCGTTGGGATTATTCTGACGTATTTGTACAATCAAAGGCTCTATTGTAGCTTCTAACAACTTCAAATACAGGTCCCCTGTCAAATTTTCATGAATGAAAACAGGACCAACAATATGGTTCCCTGGTATGCCAGCCCATACGTTAACCTTTCCTAGATATTGCGTGTGAGTTTCCCTAAAAACATGCGGATTCACGTCACTCCAATAACGAACATTTTGCCTGTGTACACGGCCATTTAAAAAGAGGTACACTCGTCACTAAAACAAATATTTTGAACGTATCTCGGTTCTCGGCCTATTCTATCGGTCATAATTTCTCAAAATTCCACACGATCATTATCATCTTTTGTGTTCAGAAAAGAGTAGCCAATCGATTATGGAGTTATGTAGTTTCATTTAAAAAAAACATACATTTTTTCAAATGAAATTGTAACGGGATGATTGGGTTCTAGCGCAATCAAAGTCCGTGGATTGAGGGGCACTTTTTATTATTATGTACTGGTTGTCCAACGAAGGCTGAACACCCTTGTAATTTCTTTATTTTGAAAGATATTACAAAACGGTAAATACAAAAGTTGTAGAGATTCAGGTGAGGAATAAAAGGGACATTTCTCAAGACATGGTTAAACATCAATTTTCTCGCTTATTTTAAATGAAGCACTCTGTATACAGGGTGCGCCAATAGTGCGTGGACGGGATATTGTCGGTTTAAGGAAGCACATTTTTAAAATTCGTTGCAGGGGCGTGAGAGACCTTAAGGCTACACAACTACAATAGTTTGACTTCATTCGCTCCGCGTATACAGGGTGATTCATATCAAATTTAAATTTTTTATGGAACACCCTGTATATTATTACATATTTGGGTTCCTCAGTCAATTCCAGATTGAGTTTATGTACCACACATGGTATCTTAAACGAGCCGTTCACCCGCAAATCACTATTTTTTGGAAATGTTGATGTTTTAAAAAAAATGAATATTGCATTGATCCTAAGAGTTAGAGAATTGTGATTTTTTGGTGATGCTAACAATGAAATGTTCTAATGTAGGCCGTATGTACTAGCTTCAATTCTTTATGAGAAATCGTTATGCCAATTTAGAAAATTTTATTCAGGGATAACTTGTTTTTTTCAAATGAAAGTAACAAACTTTTTTTATGCGATCGAATGTAGAATTTTATAAGTTTTCTGGCGATATACGGTTGTTAGTTTATATTTCTGGGTAGGTACCGATTCTGGGAACGATAGAACGGTCATACGAGAGAGATAAACGATCACTTCCATATAATTCTCCGTTTACTGTCTCTTTCTCTCGATATGACCGTTCTATCGGTCCCAGAATAGGCACCCTGGTAGTTTTCTTTCAAATCCTCATTTTCCTATTGATTCGACATTTCTATCAATTCTCAATACCTACCTAATCAAGTAGACCGTGGAAAATAGACTAAGTATTGTAGGGTTTACTTAATTATTGTCTAGTACGTCTTGACGGCGCGACCTGCTTGCTCTCTATTCTCGTGGGTCGTGAACATAGACAAATTAACAAAAGTTTCCAATTCCGATTGTGGCTCCTCTAAAATAAAGATTATTCAAAATATTCAGATTAAACCGCCATTATCTAGAACAGTGGTTTCAGATGTAATAGAAACTGAAACACAGAGCTTTGAAAACTTGGTAAATGTGCCTTCAAGTTCAAAAACCAAGCGCCATTCTATTTTATCCGAAATAGGCGAAACTAGAATCAAAAACTTGACTCCTCGAAAACAAAAGTTATATTTTTTGAATAGAATACAACAAGGTCGTATTCATAAACTGAAACGTAAATTGTACGAGTTAAAGAACAAAACAAAAACCATTTTAAAAATTTCAAAAACCCAGTTTTTTAAAAATATGACGGCAAAAAGTTGTTATGATCCTGTAGGGCTAGAATTTTTAAAAAAATCGGTTTCCAACATTAATAAAACAAATCCGTGTTGGTCAAATAGTGATAAAAAAATTTCTTTGGCATTACATCCCAGGTAGCAGAGGGTCGTCAATATGACGTCATTAACTGGTCACCCAATGACGAGAAATGACGTTATCTTTGACGTCTATTAGACCATCTAATGTCTCGTACGAATGACGTCATCAAGTTGACGTCCGAATGACGTCACCCAATGACGAGAAATGATGTTATATTTGACGTCAAATAGACGTCTATTAGACCTTCCAAGACCATCAAGTTGACGTCCAAATGACGTCAGTAAATGACGTGAATCGGATATTGGGAAAAGAATACAAATAAAAAATGCTCTACGTATTAACTTTATTAAAGTCAACAAAAAACTTGAAATATACACTGGTGGCAGAACATATGGAAACCGCCTAAAATTTGACAAAATTTCGATCCTGCAACAGTTATATAAAAGTAATGGTGCATTCAAAATCTTCCTAACATTTGTCAGTTCACGCGTCTTGGAGATTTTTGTCAAAAAATTGTTTAGTAAACTAGTTTCTAGGTGTACACAATACGTACTAAATTTTAGATACAACATATGGGATTTCGAAGACAGAATGTGCCTACAGTGAATGTAGCTATATTAATGAAATGAATAATAGTCTATACACACCACTTTCAAAGAAAATACGTTTTACTCTACAAATCTTCCAGGTATTTTCATTTGGTTCCTCAGCTGCAGTAAGTGCCTTAACAAAAAGTCGGTCTTGTAAGGAGGCCAAAAAACTTCTTTTTTGAGAGGCGTTAGCCAACTGGAATGTACCAGCCCTACTGCCCCACCTTCTGTAAACTCTACGCCTACATAAGTCATGTTTTGAAACTCTTGTGGCTTGTGGTTCATGCAAGGGTAGCATCTACAATATACATCAAAAACAAAAGAACTAATCAATGTACTGCTCGACTCATTGCTATTGATATATATTTCAAAACTAGTGATGAAACAATTCAAGATTACGGTTACGATTTCGAGGTTAATATACCTAATTTTGCATTTGAAAACTTCAATCCATTTGTCAGCTTGCGTGTCCTGGCGAATTGTTTTTTTTTAAATAGTGCCCTTTTATCACGTTTAAAAAAAGGTCTAAAAATACAACTTTTTTCTGTGTAATTTTTGATAAAAGGGTGTAGTGAAGTAAAAATCGTGTAGGACATACCTAGTTCCTGAAAATTTCACAATAATTGAACAAAGGATAATAGCCATAAAATTTTGAATTTGGCAAAAATGTTTCATCTTTCATGATTTCGTCAGAAATGGGAGAGAAAATGGTTAATTTTTGCCAAGTTCAAAATGTTATAGCTTTGTTCAATTCTTGTGAAATTTTCAACAAGTACCTAGTACACCTAGGTACATAATTTTTGCCCCTTGCTTTTGAATGGTGCGAGCCTATTTGTATGAAAAATTAAAGATAAAAGCTTTCTTTCCAACCCTCACGTGTTAAAAGGATAAGAAACTGTTTTTTTTGTAAATCGCCAGGACACGCCAGCTGACAAAAATGGATTGAAGATTTCAAATGCACAATTTTTTTTTTGAATAATTGGTGCAAGTTAAAACTATATGAAATTTTAGGCTGTTGCCAAAATGTTGTCCGCTACTAACTGTATGTAAAAATAAAATAATTTAAATACATAATCATATAAAACGTACCAGCGCCAAATAGACCAATACAACCACAAGTCACGTTAAAATAATATGAAATAATGATTGTGTCAGCATTAATAATCTTTTGTTAATCGTATAAGAAAATGGCGATTACGGTTAATCATCGCAACTTGATAATCGCAAGCTAATCGTACCTAATCGTTTCATCACTATCCAAAACCCAAATGATTTTAATAGCAGGTACTATGTTGAATTCAAGCATTCCCCTTCAATATCAAACATTAAGAAATACGCCATTGCTCGCAGACAAATTATAAACAGACCACACTATAAGACAATATCCAAAAATATCTTTGATATCAACAGCAACACACGCCAATTTCCAACTATTGTTCGGGTTGTAATAAACTGAACAGTATTTAATTCATTATGTTCAGTATTATATCACGAGCAGTCAGTATAATATTGTAAAAGACCCAGTATTTCTGTTAAAAATGATAAGTAAAATTGGAATTTTTGAGCAGTAAAAGTACTGTTTGGCCTGTATTTCTATGTTCACTATTGTGATTCTAATGGTCAGTAAAAAATTATGAAATGTCAGTATGACTTAGCTGGTAATAATTCCACAAATGTACAGTAAGAAATAATAAATGGCCAGTATGCAATAGTCAGTAATAATTTTAACTAACTCAAACTAACCCAATCTTGATACACATAATACCAATACAGAACACGTAAATTATGATATATTATAGTAATAATTGTAATGTTAACCTAGTGCTAACCAACGAGCCGCTGCATATTTTTTATCAATTTCGATCACCAACACAAACCAACCCAAACTTGATCCACATAAAACTAATACACAACACGTCAATATTATAATATACAATAATAAATTGTAATGTTAACCTAGTGCTAACCAACGAGCCGCTGCATATTTTTCATCAATTTCTGTTACCAACACAAACTAATCCAAACTAAATCCGCCTCTCAAAAGAACCTATCTGACTACTTCATCATGTCATAAAGGCAGAGTGTTTTCTCTTTATCAAGTTGTGTTTCGTTCCGTTGTAAATTTTTTTGTATTTATACGAAATAAAATACATGGCCAACCATTCATTATTTTACTGTCGCTTTATTTATTTTATGGACTGTCCATTATTTTAACCAGGCGTTCACTAATTTATCTGATCGTTTTTTCATGATACTGACTCTTGATTATTTATATCTACCGTTTATTATTTTTACTGACCACTTCTTTATGTTACTGACCCTTCATTATTTTTACTGACCATTTCTTTATATTACTAACCGTTAATTATTTCAACCGACCATTTATTATTATACTGACCATTTATTATTCTTACTGACCACTTCTTTATGTTACTGACCCTTCATTATTTCAACCGACCATTTATTATCATACTGACCAAGGGAAATAGAATAATGGCAAAGAGTACACTGAGAAATCTTATTTATGTTCCTTGCTAAAATTTTAGCTGCCACAGCCAAAATTCTTTTTAGAATAGGCGCCAGCCAAGCTCTTTGCTATTCCGATAAAGTTCACTTTGCTGAACACACTTCACTGTGGTAGCCAGACTAACTTTATAAAGAACATTTTTTCTGCCAGTATAAAGTAACTTTGCTGTGGCTATAAAGTTACTTTGCTGTTAATGCAAAGCGATTTTTCATAGGGCAGCGAATTTTTTTTTATTTGTAGGAAAAGAATCTCCTACAATAACAAAGAAAATATGCTAGTGCAGGAAGTTGTTTTCTTGTTGCTGAAATTGATTTATCCTGTTATAGCAGTTCTCATCTTCATCTTTATAGGTTTCACCTAACTTATTAATAACAAATAATTCCAAAGCAAGTGTTCCAATTTGAACTGATGATGCGTACAAATTAGAACATCTTACAATGAATTATTTGTCACTGGCTGTACTGGAAGAATCCTATAAAAACGTCAAGATAGAAAATGCCACAATCACGATAAATAAAAATTGATACGTTTTGATAGTGACTTTTCTATGGAAGCAGAAGGGTTATTATAAAAAATATTAGAACAAAAAAATCTCGAAAAAAAAATCCAAATTTGTATATTTTTTTTTGATTAAATCAGAAACCACATCAAAAAACATTGGTAATTTTTGGAGAAAGTAAATGGACAGTAAAAATCAGAAATACAACAAAATATGATTTATTCTTTTTGAATTACCACATCAGGTGGTATAATCTACAAAACTCCTTAGTTGGTTTGTACCTTCTTATAAGACTGATTGCTGGCATGGCCTCTTCCATCACTTCTAGTTCCAGAAATGTTTCAAGTTGATTCGTGGAATTGGGCGTTGAAAGTAAAAGTTGCAGTAGAAGGAAGCCAAGGGGTTTGGGAAATTGGCATCCGAATCAAATGAATATAAATAGACCTCCACTATCAAAAGTGTCTGTAGATGCTCTTGCGGCAATGTGTCAAAAACCTAAAAATAGAAACTATAATTAATTGTGATAATTTAGGATATTGTGATAATATGCAGATAGCAACCTTTGTGGAACAGAAGGTCTTTTTTATATGAATGTTAAAAAAAAACATATTTGCGGGGATTAAAAATGATATGAATTGTTTTGTTAATGATGGATTTCAAGTTAAAAACCAGTTTATAGTTAATAACATTTGAATATTCCATATGTTTTAATATACTTTACTTACATGGTACTGATTTCTGCTTCGATCTGGATCGGAAAATATCGATTTTTTCCTTGAAAATGTACCTCGCTGGCCGCTTTTTGGAATAAGGGCTTTTATGCATGGTTCCGCCGCCGCCGTCCAAAATAGCAAAGCTTTCAATTCTTCGGCTGCTGAGAAAGAGACAAGTTGAAAACAAAATTGGGCAAAATATTTTATCTTTCGCGGGAATTTCCTCGCTTGAGTAATAATTGAAGTTTTATATAGCCAAAATATTAAGGAATTTAATGAAATATATCCACATCATAATATTTAAAATACTCACTTACCTATGCCGACATTTCTCCTCTCCCAAAGTTTTGTAGAGCCTAGAGCAACAAGAGAAGAGCACCGTAAAAACCAAACCAGAGTAAACCTCCAGAAACTTGCTCGCACACAAAGTTATGAGAACACGACTGAAATGAAACTGAAAGAGGAGGGCGGCTATGATACGCGATTGGTCCAAAACAATTTCGTCCAAGGCGGAAACAACCGAACGTCTTCTTTTCAAATATGCTCTTTGCTGGGGTAGCAAAAAACTTCATAGGGACTACAAGAAATTATCTCTTAAGAGTTTTCTTCTGCAACAGCCAAGAACTTTGCTATACATGAAATGTTTCATTGATGGTAGCAAATAACTTTATAATCATAATGAAGTCACACCAGTAAAGCGATTTTTGCTGTCAGAAGAGAGCTGCTCTACTATTTTGGGTGAGTTTTATGCTGTCACAGCCAAAAATACACTAGTAAAGTGTTTTTGGCTGGTCATTTTCTCAGTGTACTGTCCATAAAATTGAAATACTGACCATTTAATTTGTTGGCCCTATTGTTCTCACCAGAAAAAACGATTTTTGCTATGGGCTTTACCTAATTATTATTATTGAAGCAACACTATTATACATCTCTTCATCTCTAAATAACTTACAATCTCGTTTCACATTTGTTTTAACCTGATCTATTATATATCCTAGTCCTCATTAATCAAAATCAAACAACGAGCAACGCTAATAACGCTATTCACTTTCCACGTGGTTTCAACAAGAACACAAAACCGCGCAAGCGCAGCGTTACGTCAAGACACTTCAAAACTTTCGAAGCCCAACAAAATTGGGAGAGCAGTGTTGCCAGCTGTAACCAGAAGAATTCAATCATCAGTTGTAAGGACAGAATCAAGTATTATCAAAGTTAATGGTTTATAACAAAACAAAACCTCCAGCTAGTTAGAATGAAAGTCCACTATTAATTTAAATCTATTTTTACCTGAGCTCAGCAATCCCTATCCGCTGCATAAAAAAAAGAAAATTTGAGGTCTTTCGATCCCCTATCGCAAAAATCTGGCTACACTGTGAAAAGCCATCTATAATTATTATTATCGCCGACCTTGTCGTATTAAAACTGTTGGGAATTCGAATTATTCAAATTTTTATTTTGGTAGGTAAGCGGGAAAACTTAGAAAACTAAAAAAGTAATAGGTAGTCAATGGGAATTTGATATGTTGGGTTGTATACATTATAAAATGACATTTTGTATCATGTACCTATACCTCTATAGGTAGTTATAATCTTATAGAGCCCTTGATGATTATACCTAATTTAAATTATATATATTAGCCGTTCCTATAACAAAGATAACCTACTCTTTGCCTATGATTTATTGACTCATATGTAAACAGTTGGTCGTCATTATGATGTCATTTTTAAGGCGTCATTAAGACGTCTCTTTTTTGACGTCAATTTGACGTCTTTTTAGACCACTGACGAGTTACGACCACTTATGACGTGAAAATGACGTCATTATGACGACCTTCTGCTACCTGGGATAAAAATAGTCCTAGATGTTACAATTTTTTACGCTCATTTATTCCACTTCCATCAAAATCGACGCTAATGCGTACCTTAAGGCAGGTGCCATTTGAAGTTGGACTTAATGAAACATTTTTAAACAGGCTATCAGTCATTGTTAGAAAAATGAAAAGTTCTGACAGAAGCTGTGTGCTTATGTTCGACGAGATTGCTTTAGCTGTTCGTCCTAATTTTGATATATCAACAAAACAAGTAGTAGTCTATGTTGATCTAGGTAAGACAATTGGCAGAAATAATGCATTTGCGAACCATGCATTGGTTTTTGTGGTTGCTGGACTGAAAAAAACCTGGTAGCAACCTATAGCTTATTATTTCGTTAAAGACACTGTTAAAACTACTGATTTGAAAGATTCTAATAGTTGAAGTAATATCTGCTCTTCAGCAAATTGGGTTAGACGTCATGGCCACAGTTTGTGATCAGGGCTCTACAAATAGAACAGCAATAAAACAACTGACTAATGAAATGCCAGGTCCATATTTTTTTAATAATGGTAAGAAAATCGTAACTTTCTTCGACCCTCCCCATTTATTAAAGTCTACACGAAATGCACTTATGAAATATAACATCAGACACAAGGGACACTGGGCCAAATTCAAGCATATAAAAACTGCTTTTCATATTGACAAACGTAAGCGGTTTCAGACACTTAGGAAATTACGAGAGCTTCATCTGCAAGCTGGAAATCAAATTAAAATGAAGGTGAGTATCGCTGCTAAAAGTGCTAAAACACTGAGCCAAACTGTACACTGAGAAATTTTATTTATGTTCCTTGCTGAAATTCTAGCTGCCACAGCCAAAATTCTTCTTAGAATAGGCGCCAGCCAAGCTCTTTGCTATTACGATGAAGTTCACTTTGCTGAACACACTTCACTGTGGTAGCCAGACTAACTTTATAAAAAACATTTTTTCTGCCAGTATAAAGTAACTCTGCTGTGGCTATAAAGTTACTTCCCAGGTAGCCCGCTGCCGTTACTATGACGTCATTTTTTCGTCACCCTTAACGTCGAAATGACCTCAAAAATGACGACATATTAACGGTAGGATGACGTGAATATGTCAGAGGTAAGATGACGTCATTATGTGACGTCGAATCGACGGCATCATTTGCAGAACATATGACGTCATTCTGACGTAAGTTTGCAGCCTAATACAGGCGCTTTTGTATATTCGGGTCGAAATAAAAATACGTAGGTAAATTATTTATGACAACTTTTAATGAAAAAAATGATGTCCATATCTGAATCTCAATTTGAGGTATCTTCTGCTTCTTTGCATTTTTTCAAGGCCTTTTTCAAATCATCTGAAATTAATAGTATTCTAGAATAAATGCTGGTTATGTAATAAAAAACAGTCAAATCACTATCTGATTTGTAATTGCTATACGAATAGAGCTATTACGTATATTAATATAACCTTATACAAATTCCAGTCAACAAATAACGATCAAGTACAAAAACCAAAGGTGGATTCTAACCTAAACCCGAGCTATAACAGCAAAGTTTGACTTGGACATATTCGATTAGCAGAGTTTGATACATTTTGAGACTGTGAAAGGAGATTCAAAGTTCTAGAGAATACAATTATTATTCTCTAGAACTTTGAATCGCCTTTCATTGTTAGATTCCAAAGCTATAGGTACTATCCCGCCATTCTCCCAAAGCCCCAAAGCAAATCATTGCCATTTCACGTAAATAAATAACTTTAAAATTGATTTACTGTGAAAAGAACTTACCGAAAACTATTCTGATGTCCTTTAACCCAAAAATTGAAATCACGATCACAAAATGCAAACGCAATTATCACTATTAATACTTCAGCTTTTTGACACACAGCTCAGTGTCACTGAATGCTGAATTGAATGATGATGGCGGTCGCGAATAACGAGGCATTATGGGTAATGGTCACGGACTTATCCGTGGTAATGGTCCACGCGTAGGAATTCTTTCTAGCCTGCTCATTGGCTACTCATTCATCGTAATTCAAATTTTTACAGATAGGAAAGCGCGCGGCCGTTTGTGGCGCGGATTTTGAATACATTTGCAAACGTGTGTGTTTCCCGCTGTAAAAGAATTGTTGCAATTGATAAAAACGAGGGAATAAGAATTGCAGCCTCTAGTCTATTACAGAAACATTTAAAAATGGGCTGATCTATTACCATTTGAACCAAAAATGTCAACCATGGGACGTTATATTTCTAAAATAAATGAGAAGTTAAAAAACTGTCGGAATCAATGAAGAGTACTTGTTTATCTGACATCAAAGTATATGATCTCTAATAGTCTTGGAGATAAAACATTTTTTTGCTGTCCCCGTTGTTTTCAGTACATTTTTTTTAAATATGTTTTTCAAAAAAGATGAAAATTGTCTTTTCCATTTTTTAATAGCAGAAGCTACTGAAAAGTACTCAATCAATAACCACCTATATTTCGTCGAAAAAATAACGTGATTTTGACGACATAAGGAATAGTTAATGTGACGTCGTCAAAGTGACGTGTTTATGACGTCATTTTTAGGAAACATGACGTCTTCGACCAAATATCACCAAAAAGTGACGTCATTATGACGTCAGCTTGCTACCTGGGTTTGCTGTTTATGCAAAGCGATTTTTCATAAGGCAGCGAAATTTTTTCTATTTGTAGAAAAAGAATCTCCTACAATAACAAAGGATATATGCTAGTGCGGGAAGTTGTTTTCCTGTTGCTGAAAATGATTTATCCTGTTATAGCAGTTCTCATCTTCATCTTTATAGGTTTCACCTAGCTTATTAATAACAAATAATTCCAAAGCAAGTGTTCCAATTTGAACTGATGATGCGTACAAATCAGAACATCTTACAATGAATTATTTGTCACTGGCTATACTGGAAGAATCCTATAAAAACGTCAAGATAGAAAATGCTACAATCACGATAAAAAAATCGATACATTTTGATAGTGACTTTTCTATAGAAGCAGAAGGGTTATTTTAAAAAATATCAGAACAAAAAAATTTCGAAAAAAAATTCAAATTTGTATTTTTTTTTTTTTAATCAAAGCAGAAACCACACCAAACATTGGTCATTTTTGGAGAAAGTAAATGGACAGTAAAACTCGGAAATACAACAAAATATAATTTATTCTTTTTGAATTACCGAATCAGGTGGTATAATCTACAAAACTCCTTAGTTGGTTTGTACCTTCTTATAAGACTAAGATTTTTGGCCTGGCCTCTTCCATCACTTCTAGTTCCAGAAATGTTTCAAGTTGTTTCGTGGAATTTGGCGTTGAAAGTAAAAGTTGAAGTAGAAGGAAGCCAAGGGGTTTGGGAAATTGGCATCCGATTCAAATGAATATATATAGACCTCCACTATCAAAAGTGTCGGTAGATGCTCTTGCGGCAATGTGTCAAAAACCTAAAAATAGAAACTATAATTAATTGTGATGATTAAGGATATTGTGATAATATGCAGATAGCAGCCTTTGTGGAACAAAAGGTCTTTTTTATATGAATGTAAAAAAAACATTATTTGTGGGGATTAAAAGTGATATGAATTGTTTTGTTAATGATGGATTTCAAGTTAAAAACCAGTTTATAGTTAATAACATTTGAATATTCCATATGTTTTAATATACTTTACTTACATGGTACTGATTTCTGCTTCGATCTGGATCGGAAAATATCGATTTTTTCCTTGATAATGATCCTCGCTGGCCGCTTTTTGGAAAAAGGGCTTTTATGCATGGTTCCGCCGCCGCCGTCCAAAATAGCTAAGCTTTTCATTCTTTGGCTGCTGAAAAAGAGACAAGTTGAAAACAAAATTGAGCAAAATATTTTATCTTTCGCGGGAATTTCCTCGCTTGAGTAATGATTGAAGTTTTATATAGCCAAAATATCAAGGTATTTAATGAAATATAGCCACATCATAATATTCAAAATAC
This sequence comes from Orchestes rusci, assembly GCA_958502075.1. Taxonomy (NCBI): domain Eukaryota; kingdom Metazoa; phylum Arthropoda; class Insecta; order Coleoptera; family Curculionidae; genus Orchestes; species Orchestes rusci. The sequence goes on from OY293303.1 coordinate 20,735,273, forward strand.
TCACTCACCTTTGCCGACATTTCTGCTCTCTCTTGTAGAGCCTAGAGCAACAAGAGAAGAGCACCGTAAAAACCAAACCAGAGTAAACCCTCAGAAACTTGCTCGCACACAAAGTTATGAGAACACGACTGAATTGAAACTGAAAGGGGAGGACGACTATGATATGCGATTGGTCCAAAACAATTTCGTCGAAGGCGGAAACAACCGAACGTCTTTTTTTCAAATATGCTCTTTGCTGGGGTAGCAAAAAACTTCATAGGGACTACAAGAAATAATCTCTTAAGAGTTTTCTTCTGCAACTGCCAAGAACTTTGCTGTACATGAAATGTTTCATTGATGGTAGCAAATAACTTTATAATCATAATGAAGTCACACCAGTAAAGAGATTTTTGCTGTCAGAAGAGAGCTCCTTTACTATTTTGGGTGAGTTTTATGCTGTCACAGCCAAAAATACACTAGTAAAGTGTTTTTGGCTGGTCATTTTCTCAGTGTATCTGCTTGCATTGAAAGTATGATATCTACGTCTCCGGGTCTACTTCCCAGTGAGGCTATTTTTATAGCCCAGTTTGTAAGCGATATTGACTATTTATTTGATTCTTTAAATGGCAAAAGACCATATCCAGAATTGGCCAAACCTTATAGACGATGTGTTTCTAGAAAATCGCCACATCATACATTTTGGCAGAAAATTGTTCCTGAAATAGAAAATTGGATTTTCCATGATGAAAACCAAAAAGAAAAAAAATATATGCCTTTCAAAGAAGGATGGATATTGTCTATAAGAGCTATGCAAGAATTATTTGAAATGTGTATGGCCAAAGGTTTCAAATATTTAAGGCCAAGGTCTCTCAACCAGGATGCTCTGGAAAATACCTTTGCCAGTACTCGACAGTTTGGAACTGGTAATACCAATCCCAGTTGTTATCAATTTAAAGCGGCAATAAAAACATCAATCTTAAACAATCTTATTTCAAAGACATAGTAAAAACCAAAAATTGTGAAAATGACGGAATGTGGTATTCTAGATAATTTGAATTCCTTTCTAGATTCAAAAGATGAACCACAATTATTAAATAATGATTGTTTAAATGACAATGAACTCTCCAATATGGTTTTTTCGTTACCAGCAGCGAATATTTTTGAATCAACTTTTGACCTTCAAGCAGTAACATATGTGGCTGGTTTTGTTATTAAAAAAGCAGAAATTAACTGTGACACCAAATATTTGGTTCGAATTTAGTCCGAATTTTGTACTTGGTCCGCGGACCAAGTTGTCGGTATAAACTAGGCTATTGCCAATTACCCACTTTTCCGGAACAAGCACAACATTCAAACGCTTCTTTTCTATTGTAGATAGAATAGTAGAAGACATTTTTTTATAATAGATACGCGAGAGTATATAGGTATGAGAAAAGTTACTTATTGTGTGCATGTGCATGCTTGTGTACACAACAAGGAAAAAACAACTTCTTTATCCTCATAATGCCGTCACCGCTTGTGAATGACTTATTGATGATCAACGTGTCACCACAAGTCACAAAATAGAATCATTTCTGGAAGCTTGTTGTCCGTTGCTTACACGATTTATTCTATATACACAAATAAGGAATAGTTTTACAAACTTCCCTATTTGTGTTATGAATGTCAAAAAGTAGGAATTGTGTCACAACAAATAGAACTTGTGTAACACACCACCGAAACTGCGTCTGCTCACGCATTTAAGCATTTTATAATAAGACTAATTTAAGGCAAAAATAGGGTAGCAGCCATATTTTTTCATTCTTTTGTTGTTGATTTTATTTCACAACATATTAGAAGCAGGCCTGTTCTCGCTAAAAAAGCGTTAACTGGATTAATCTCATTCCATGAATTGCACAAATTAACTTTTAACATTTATTGGCCAAAATTTTAATATTTGTTAATCTCCATAATTTCAAAAAAATTATTATTTAAACAAAATATATTGTTATTCTTTTTTTATTCAAAAGCCCCTACTTTTCCCGTTGGTGTATGAAGAAACTACACGGAAAAGCTTTCGTGGCACAACGAAAGTTGACTTTTGTGAACTTGGAAAACTTCCATCATTATGGTGATTATATTCATCAAAATCTTCGTTAATTATCAGAATTTGTTAACTGAAAAAACACCCTGTATTCTATACCCCATTTAAAAAAAGATAAGAAAAGCCCCTATATTTTTGACTTCTGATGCTCAATTGTTTTTTTCTGATAACAAATTCTGATAATTCAGAAAAAATACTACAACTTTGCTAATTTGAACCGCTCTCTAAGGTTAATATTAACGGAGATAGCTATTGGCCAAAATATACGTGAACACCCTGTACAATTACAAAACGGGGTACCTACATCAAAAATAACATTTTTAATGATTTTGATTTCGATTTTTTTTAATCTTTATGAAAATATTTCGAAAACCGTGATTTATTACCCCATTAGTACAAGAAAGTCTATTAAAGAATATTCTCAAAGTGGTAATATTTCAAAGCTACTATTAAAATAATTGATAAAATATCAATAAGCCTGTTCTAAATAAATGACATGTATTGGTTACTTTCCATCTTTGACAATTTGTGTTATAATGTTCTCAACAATCTGCTTAATACAGGGTGTTTCCGTATATTTCGTCTGCAGACTAACTCGCTTATTATGCAAGATAGATAAGGACTTCAAATACAAAGTTGGTAGGTATTAACATGAACCGCCAAAAAAAAAAAATTGTATACCGGATGCACGAGAAAAGTGTGACAGACACAACTTGCATTTTTTTAAATGGAACACCCTATATATTATTTTATAATCAAATAGACATTATTTTTCTGATCTCAAAAATATACAACATGTAGGCATTCCTTCCAGCCGTTTTCAAAATACTTGAGTTTTAAAGTTGGTTTTTTGGTATTGCCAAATTGAAGTATCTATGACTACAATAATTGTTTGAACATTATTTATTAATTTTTATCCTTTCAATAATCTAAAACAATAACGAATAAAACAAGTGAATACATTATATTATTGATAAATTGATATCATAAAATGCAATTATTGAATATGCCCGCCATTATTCACAACACATTTTCTCAATTGCATTTTATGAAATGAATTTATTAATAATAAAATGTATTCACTTGTTTTATTCGTTGTTTTGGATTATTGGAAGGATTAAAATTAATAAATAATGTTCAAACAATTATTGTAATCATAGATACTAAATTTGGCAATACCAAAAAACCAACTTTAAAACTTAAATATTTTGAAAACGGCTGGAAGGAAGGCCAACATGTATATTTTTGAGATCAGAAAAATAATGTCTATCTGATTTTGAAATAGTACCTATAGGGTGCGTTCCATTTAAAAAAATGCAAGTTGTGTCTGCCACACTTTTCTCGTGCACCCGGTATACGAACAAATATTTTTTTGTGGCGGTTCATGTTAATACCTACCAAGTTTGTATTGTATCTATCTTGCATGATGAGCGAGTTAGTCTGCAGACGAAATATACGGAAACACCCTGTACATTTTTAAAAAACAACAATATTTTGCATATTATAAAAGTTAACATTCTCAAATTTTCAGGATATGGGTAAGAGGATACGAGGATTCTAAAAACGGCATCAAAAAAATCGTAAGCCTTGCGTCAAGCCAAGCCAAGGCCTATTTTTGTTTTTCTTATGGAAGCCATATTTTTAAAAAGCATTTTCAATGCGAATTTTGAAAATGGAAAAATTCAATATGGCGCCCATAAGAAAAACAAAAGTTGGCACCGGTCGGTCGCAACATAGTTAGTAGGCCTTTTTTTGATGACGTTTTCAGAATCGTCGTATCCTCTTACCCATATCATGAAAATTCTAAAATAGGTATTAGTTTTTATAATGAGCAAAATATTGTAGTTTTTCATTAATGGACATCTTCCTTTTTCACCCTGTATCCAGATTACGGTATCGATTCAAAATAAAAGAAAGGGCATACAAATACGCGACTTTTTTTCCATTTAAGCGACGTCGTATCATATCTCTTTCCGTTTGCAAATCCCCATGTACATCATTTTATTCTAGACACACTGTATCGAAACTAAAACATTTCGTTTATTTAGAACAGGCTTATTGATATTTTATTATTTTAATATAGTAGCTTTGAAATTAACCACTTTGAGAAAAATTTTCATAAGACTTATCAATATATATTGATTATAAATATTGTTTTGGTGTCATATTTAATTCATTTATGTAATAAATCACGAAATCAAAATCATTATAAAAATGTTTAAATGTTCTAGATATCGTGGGAAAGGGATAAAATTCAGAACACTTCTTGCTTTATCAAGCACTATAAATGGAAGGAGAGCATATGTCAAAAATTGAAATCCAACGAAATAAAATAGAATCCTTCCAGAATCTGACAGAGAATAAATTTCAATGTGTCAACTTATATTATATTGTAACTGTTTGATTTCTCGTATTGTCTAGTGATGTTATGTGAGCACTGAGCTGCACTGAGAAATCTTATTTATGTTCCTTGCTAAAATTTTAGCTGCCACAGCCAAAATTCTTTTTAGAATAGGCGCCAGCCAAGCTCTTTGCTATTCCGATAAAGTTCACTTTGCTGAACACACTTCACTGTGGTAGCCAGACTAACTTTATAAAGAACATTTTTTCTGCCAGTATAAAGTAACTTTGCTGTGGCTATAAAGTTACTTTGCTGTTAATGCAAAGCGATTTTTCATAGGGCAGCGAATTTTTTTTTATTTGTAGGAAAAGAATCTCCTACAATAACAAAGAAAATATGCTAGTGCAGGAAGTTGTTTTCTTGTTGCTGAAATTGATTTATCCTGTTATAGCAGTTCTCATCTTCATCTTTATAGGTTTCACCTAACTTATTAATAACAAATAATTCCAAAGCAAGTGTTCCAATTTGAACTGATGATGCGTACAAATTAGAACATCTTACAATGAATTATTTGTCACTGGCTATACTGGAAGAATCCTATAAAAACGTCAAGATAGAAAATGCCACAATCACGATAAATAAAAATTGATACGTTTTGATAGTGACTTTTCTATGGAAGCAGAAGGGTTATTATAAAAAATATTAGAACAAAAAAATCTCGAAAAAAAAATCCCAATTTGTATTTTTTTTTTTGATTGAATCAGAAACCACATCAAAAAACATTGGTCATTTTTGGAGAAAGTAAATGGACAGTAAAAATCAGAAATACAACAAAATATGATTTATTCTTTTTGAATTACCAAATCAGGTGGTATAATCTACAAAACTCCTTAGTTGGTTTGTACCTTCTTATAAGACTGATTTCTGGCATGGCCTCTTCCATCACTTCTAGTTCCAGAAATGTTTCAAGTTGTTTCGTGGAATTGGGCGTTGAAAGTAAAAGTTGCAGTAGAAGGAAGCCAAGGGGTTTGGGAAATTGGCATCCGATTCAAATGAATATAAATAGACCTACACTATCAAAAATGTCTGTAGATGCTCTTGCGGCAATGTGTCAAAAACCTAAAAATAGAAACTATAATTAATTGTGATAATTTAGGATATTGTGATAATATGCAGATAGCAACCTTTGTGGAAAAGGTCTTTTTTATATGAATGTTAAAAAAAAACATATTTGCGGGGATTAAAAATGATATGAATTGTTTTGTTAATGATGGATTTCAAGTTAAAAACCAGTTTATAGTTAATAACATTTGAATATTCCATATGTTTTAATATACTATACTTACATGGTACTGATTTCTGCTTCGATCTGGATCGGAAAATATCGATTTTTTCCTTGAAAATGATCCTCGCTGGCCGCTTTTTGGAATAAGGGCTTTTATGCATGGTTCCGCCGCCGCCGTCCAAAATAGCAAAGCTTTTAATTCTTCAGCTGCTGAGAAAGAGACAAGTTGAAAACAAAATTGGGCAAAATATTTTATCTTTCGCGGGAATTTCCTCGCTTGAGTAATAATTGAAGTTTTATATAGCCAAAATATTAAGGAATTTAATGAAATATATCCACATCATAATATTTAAAATACTCACTTACCTATGCCGACATTTCTCCTCTCCCAAAGTTTTGTAGAGCCTAGAGCAACAAGAGAAGAGCACCGTAAAAACCAAACCAGAGTAAACCTCCAGAAACTTGCTCGCACACAAAGTTATGAGGACAGGACTGAAATGAAACTGAAAGAGGAGGGCGGCTATGATACGCGATTGGTCCAAAACAATTTCGTCCAAGGCGGAAACAACCGAACGTCTTTTTTTCAAATATGCTCTTTGCTGGGGTAGCAAAAAACTTCATAGGGACTACAAGAAATTATCTCTTGAGAGTTTTCTTCTGCAACAGCCAAGAACTTTGCTACACATGAAATGTTTCATTGATGGTAGCAAATAACTTCATAATCATAATGAAGTCACACCAGTAAAGCGATTTTTGCTGTCAAAAGAGAGCTGCTTTACTATTTTGGGTGAGTTTTATGCTGTCACAGCCAAAAATACACTAGTAAAGTGTTTTTGGCTGGTCATTTTCTCAGTGTGGCAAAACACTTGATGTTCAGGTAGGATTCTATTTTATTTCGTTGTTTTCAATTTGTGAACTATGCTCTCCTCCTATTCATAGAGTGCTTGATAAGGCAAAATTAGAGTTGCGAAACGTCGCACAAGAAGTAAATGTGTTTAGAATTGTATTCCTTCCCCACGCTCCAAAACATTTGAACACTTGGGATACTAGATTGATAAGATGATTAAAAATGTAATTTTTGATGTACCGCGTATAGTAATCGTAAATTTGGTATTCGAAATTGGAGTTTAAACACAAGCAGACGTTTATATAAAGAGTAACTTTTTCTTCTAAACCCACAAATAAAAAAGTTTTTCCTCATTCGAACTCTATCCGTGGACACACACATTATTATCCTGACAGAATTTCCTGACATAGCAACAGACGACCTTGAAATTTTACCTCCGGTGCCGCGTGATGAAATTTCACTTCAAAAATGTTAAGCTGTCAATATTTCATCACATCCTACCTGCAACGACTTTTTTAAAAAGAAATCACCAATCAGCTTAAATAAACTTCCTGCTGGGCCCTGATTCACTATCCGACGAACGATCAAATCACGTGAATATGCTGTACAAAATCAATGTAGTCATAGATTTATAAAAGAAAAAAATGTAGTGTTCACTTCATAGAGATCGTGGATGGGCGTCCAGAGCCTGGGACTCTGTTAGATAATAGCGATAGAGATTCTCTTCGCTTCGCATTAACATCGGTCGTCACTCGATTCAGGTGAATGTGAATAATACCATAATATATTACTTATTTACTGGCCCAACTGTTGTTCGCCGGTGTCCGGTGTTGAGTTAAGAAATACCAAATTATATATCACCGAATACTGTGTGCTTTATTTCATCAATGAGCAAATATATTTAATGACTAAATACTTTATCATTTTATTGAATCATCGTCAAAATCGTAAAATAAACAATAAAATTCTTTCCAAACAAATAATAAACTGATTTAACCGAGGATTCAATGCTTAATGCATGACATTATCAACTAATAGAATCTCGCTGTATTGAAATAGTTCCTCAACTGCTCTTATATTTATCTCTTTCATTTGATTGAATAAATATATTGATGATAAGATGAAAAAGTTCAAGAAACATTTTTCGCATGCACTCGAATGGCCCTTTTTCAGAAAAGCTCGCTCTCGATTCCCATTTCTGCAAGAAAAAGCCCCATAGGTGTCATTTTTAATCCGAGTGCTTCAACGCGGTTGACAATTTTGTTCTTGATGTTCCTCAATCGTAAAGAAGCATGAACAAAAATTACTGAAAAATGAATCAAATGAATACCAATGACGTGATATCGTTTACTTACCAGTGAGTGGAAGCAAAAGTCCCAGAAAAAATACAAGAAGACATTGGAATGTGTAGGCTATAAAATAAAGAGAGCCAAAAATAAGAATAAGAGAAATGATGGGATGCTGATGTTTGAAACGAGCTGCTGAAGTCTTCTCATTTGTTATGTAAACGAATATTGCAAAACATAGTGCGGTTGTGAGGCAGCCACATAGCATTTTTACTGGATGAATAACACTAGAAGAAATTGTAATAATTGTATGAACTAAAAGTTTTCACCCACCTACCTCACAATGACAAAAATAATTAGAGCCAGCAATATATAATTGGACTGGTAATACAGCAAGTTATTGGTGACTCTATTACCCCATTTTTCCAAATCCTTGAAATTTGGAACTTGAAATTTAGCTGAGTCTAGTAAGAAATCATCCAATGGCCTTAGAGGCGCAATCTCAAATTGGGAGCCCCCTTTCTTGCTCATTTTTTTGAAGTTCAAACACTCACTTCTCAATTAACAGTACTACTCGACTTATTAATATTCTTTGCACATCATTGGAAAAACTAAACAAATTTGTTGTCGAGAATGACGGGAACGTTGAAAAATGTCAATTATTTCTTTTTAAAAATAGATATTTGGTAATTCAAAGTAAGTATAGGTATGTCAAAGAGCATATTATACTACGAGATGATACATTACCCGAGCCCGAGCCCCATCGTTGCCAAATCATGCGTTATTGTTGACAGTGTCACTTCCAGCTGTTATTTAAGCGGGGTATTTAAAAATCTAGATGACGCTTCAGTTAATCCTGTTCTATTTTTCTATCTTTTAAGCGCGATATTCAAAAACGTGGCTTATTGTGTTTTATGTTTTTCGAGCCGGATAAAAAGTTGAGAAGTCTAAAGGGTATCGTTTATGCCAGGGATAACAATAAACTACAGAATGTATCCCATTTTTTCCAACAATACGATGTAAGCAATAGGTATAATACATGAACATTCACCTTATTAAGAACCTTTGTTTTGTATATTATAATAATATAATAGATTTTTAGTTGTTAGGATAGAAAATTTCGAAAGTTGAAAAATCGAGTATGTTTTAAAAATAAGAAATGCGTTATAATTATAATATTATTATGTTCATATTTGAATATAATAAATATACAATACATAATATACTTAATAACGGCTGCGTCTCAAGCATTTAGCATTTGTGCTTATCTATCAAATCTATAATTTCTGAACTTGAAACAAATGCATGCATAGTATAGAATATAATAATATATAGGGATTGAAAAGATTATTGACAAACGACTTATTGCTTTGAAATTGGGTTGAGTAACCTGCTCTACAGGGTGGACCAGAAGTAATGAGTCATACGGTAACAGTAAATTCGTCACACAAAAATATTGAGATAGACCTCAATTTGTCACATCCGAAAGTTGATATTAACAGAGATACAGGGTGTCAAAGTTGAATTTTGATATTTGATTTTTTCAAATAACTTTTAAAATAATCATGTTATTTTGATGAAATTTCGTACATAGGGGTTGTTTGATATGAAAAATTAAAATCTGAGCACGGAATTGCTCTTACTTGTAGGGGGCGCCACTTACACATTTTTTCACTCATTTAAATGGACAGAACTTTTTTGTACGCACACGTACATTTTTTTAAAATTGAAAAAGTGATTTTTCCATCATATTCACTTGAAAAAGGTTTACTTTGTAGAAGTGCCTAGGAGTAACCTTTTTCAAGATATTTGAACTTGAAGTAATCCATGCTATGTGTTTTTAAATGGAAAATGTTGTAAATGAACATAGGAGGCTTTGAAAACGGCATTATCATGGTAATTTTGACATTAGCTCGAATGCTCAATGTTTCTTACAAAAAAAAATGATATAAATACCCCCCTATGTTAATTTTCAAAATTTTAGATTAGAATTAGAAGCAACATTGCATAAATTTATTCAAGGGCAAATATCTTGAAAATGGTCACTCCTATCGACTCTTACACAGTGTACCTTTTTTACGTAGAAATGACGGAAAGATCATTTTTTCAATTCAAAAAAAAATGTTCGAGTGCGTACAAGAAAGTTATAACTATTTGAATGAGTTGAAAGATGTGTAAGTGGCGCTCCCAACATGTTAGATCCATACCAAGGCCAGATATGAATTTTGCATGTCAAACAACCCCCATATACGAAAACTTCATCAGAATAACATGATTATTTCAAAAGTTATTTGAAAAAATCAAAAATTAAAATTCAACTTTGGCAACCTGTATTTCTGTTAATATCAACTTTCGGATTTGACAAGTTGAGGTCTATCGCAATATTTTTGTGTGAGGAATCTACTCTGTTACCGTATGACCCATTACTTCTGGTCCACCCTGCATATCAATATCCTTTCTATACCTCTAGTGAGCGTATATACTTAGTAAGAAATACATATACGAAAATAGCAGTTTTTTCTTATTAATAACTATTCCGTATCATTTTACATCTTGTTTTTATTATTTTCATTATACATATAGTTGCATTATTATCTCGGTTATTAGACATGAAGTGTTGATTCAATACGACTTATTGTATGAGTACATAGTCTCTTATTTGACTTTATTTTTCCTATAGATTTGTTCAAATTATGAATTAGGTAAAACAGATTCTCAACGACTAATTTTGCGTTTTCTGTGATGTTTTATATTTGGGTCTGAAATAAAACAAAACTCAAGGATCAAATTAGTGAAAATATATATTCAGTATTTTGTACCCATATACAGGGTTTTTCACTTAAAACTCCGCACGTCAATATCTCGGAAACGAATAGGAATATTTGATTTCTGTAGAAAGTAGTCGATGTATGGGGTCGAGTAGTTATTTTTCACAGTTAAAAAAATTCGACGCCTACCAAGAGTCAAGCGTCGCGACGCATCGAAAATATTAATCGATTGCAGGGACTTTGAAATTACGCGCATGCTAAAGTACATGTTATTTATAAACTTTTTTGTTATTCAGTCGAACCCATTTATTCTACTCAGTTTTCAGATATACAGTGTGTCCAAGATAAGGATGTCTATCATGGGGATCTTGAAAACCGTGAGAGATACAAGGTCGGTTAAATGGAGGCAAAGTTGCGTATTTTGATGCTTAACAAAATGCCGTTTTGAAAGCCATGAAATTCCGACTGTCCGAAATTATCCGAAAAAAAACGAAATTTTTCAAAATTGTTTTCATTTTTTTCTGACCACATTTGAAGAGATATTTTGAAATGAATGGAACTTCTTCATCGCCACTTTTTGCCCTTTACAAGATAGCGTTATCAAATTGAAGAACCGAGGTTTCGTCTATGAGCAGCCATCATCACCTTTGTTTTTTTAAATACGGTCCTGGATTTTTTATTACGGATTTTAAGAGCCTCTTATGTTCCTAAACCAACAAGGTATCGCAGTTATTGTAAAAGAGGTGGTTGTATTTAATCCTATCAAAAATGTATTTTTTGTCTCTCTCTAACACATGAGTTCTTATGGAAAAATCCATCAACATAATTTTTTTGAATAATTGCGATACATTGTTGGTTTAGGAACATAAGAGGCCCTCAAAATCCGTCATAAAAAATCCAGAGCCGTATTTAAAAAAACAAAGTTGATGATTCTGAAAACGTCATCAAAAAAAGGCCTATATACTAACTATGTTGCGACCGACCGGTCATCATTGATGAAGGGTCAGTAATATAAAGAAGTGGTCAGTAAAAATAATAAATGATCGGTTGAAATAATTAACGGTTAGCAATATAACGAAATGGTCAGTAAAAATAATAAATGGTAGATATAAATAATCAAGAGTCAGTAGCCTAGTTTATACCGACAACTTGGTCCGCGGACCAAGTACCAAATTCGGACTATATCGGAACCAAATATTTGGTTCGAATGGTGTAAACAGTTACGGACTAAGCCGGTCCGCTCTTGGTTCGGTACTCGCCAGCAAGTGTACCGAACTAAATTTGGTTCGATCTGGATCAAAATTTTGAGGTTATATTGATTGTTATTATTGTGAATTTTGTTGGTTCTGAGTTTCTAAGGCAATCTGAGCGTACTTACTCATGTTTTTTTTGGTTACGAATTGTGTTGATAAAAAATTTCGACTTGTTTTTGACATTTGACGAATTGCGGGCGTACACATTTAGTTCACGCGTTGCAAGACGGTGTAAACGGGCAGAAAGCAAGAATTGGTCCTACCGTACTATCCCCACCAGCTTGGTCCTGTCGGACCGAACTAAACGAGTTATCGATGTAAACTAGGCTAGTATCATAAAAAAAACGATCAGACAAATTAGTAAATGCCTAGTGAAAATAATGGACAGTCCATAAAATTAATAAAGCGACAGTAAAATAATGAATGGTTGGTCATATATTTTATTTCGTATGAATACAAAAATTTTTACAACGGAACGAAACACAACTTGGTAAAGAGAAAACACTCTGCCTTTATGACGTCATGATGAAGTAGTCAGATAGGTTCTTTTGAGAGGCGGATTTAGTTTGGGTTAGTTTAGGGTTAGTTTGTGTTGGTAATAGAAATTGATGGAAAATATGCAGCGGATCGTCGGTTAGCACTAATGGTAATGGTAATGATAAGGGTGGGGGGACAAAAGCCCGGCGAGTAGGCCTAGTGACCCTTTTCGCCAACCCCGTGCTTCCAACCCTCTTCACTCCAGTTGCCTGTCTTCATTGTGAAGCGGAGCAGGTCATCCCACTCATCCCAGCACTAGGTTAACATCACAATTATTATTGTATATTATTATTGTATTGACGTGTTGTGTATTGGTTTTATGTGGATCAAGTTTGGGTTAGTTTGTGTTGGTGATCGAAATTGATAAAAAATATGCAGCGGCTCGTTGGTTAGCACCAGGTTAACATTACAATTATTATTATATATCATAATTGACGTGTTCTGTATTGGTATTATATGTATCAAGTTGGGTTAGTTTGAGTCAGTTAAAATTACTACATAATGGCCATTTATTATTTCTTACTGTACATTTGTGGAATTATTACCAGCTAAGTCATACTACCAATTCATAAATTTTTTCTGACCATTAGAGTCACAATAGTGAACATAGAAATACAGGCCAAATAGTACTTTTACTGCTCAAAAATTCCATTTTAACTTATCATTTTTAACAGAAATACTGAGTCTTTTACAATATTATACTGACTGCTTGTGATATTATAGTGTACATAATGAATTAAATACTGTTCAGTTCATTACAACCCATATTACAATGAACTTGTGTTCAAAGTCATGCTTACGCAAAAATCAATGTGGATGGTAGCACTGATTCCCGTTTGCCAAGCGGAAATTTGACAGTTCAGCTTGGAAATGAAATTCAATGTCAGGCATTTGAGTTGATTTTAGCCTAGTTTACACCGACAACTTGGTCCGCGGACCAAGTACTAAATTCGAACTATATCCGAACCAAATATTTGGTTCGAATGGTGTAAACAGTTGCGGGCTAAGCTGGACCACTCTTGGTTCGTTATTCGCCAGCAGGTGTACCGAACTAAATTTGTTTCGATCTGGACCAAAACTATGAGGTTATGTTGATTGCTATTATTGTGAATTGTGTTGGTTCTGAGTTTCTGAGGCAATCTGAGCGTACTTACTTATGTTTTTTTTGGTTACGAATTGTGTTGACAAATAATTTCGACCTGTTTTTGACATTCGACGAATTGTGCGTGTACTCATTTAGTTCACGCGTTGCAAGACGATGTATACGGGCGAGAAGCAAGCATTGGTCCTCCCGTACTATCCCCACCCACTTGGTCCTATCGAACCGAACTAAACGAGTTATCGGTGTAAACTCTGGTGTTTTGTAATGTTGCCACATCGTAGCACAAAATATGCTTTTGTTTTGGCATTTGACGTTGACGTACAAACATAGACTAATATTATATACCCAGCGTACAAACACGCACGATGTTCGTTAAATGATTTGTAGATTTGTTTTCTGTAGTTTATAAGTAATTTTCAAAGTGTTATGATCATTACACGCCCATTTACTTCAATGGGCAAGTTCATGGTAACTTTAGTTTATTTCTCTGCTACATTTAAGCAGCTCTTTCATTAAAATGTCCATGAAGTTTTTTATAAAATTCACTAGGAAAACTAAAAATTTGAGATGGTTCAGTTTGATGCAATACCCAATAGACTATGAGTTTATACAACGAAGTTCGATCCCTTCTATGCATTTCCAAAATTCGCTTCCTCATCTGCCCATTCCAACTTTGGGATTAACTTGTGAAAGGTACCTTGCAGCCCAGAAGCCATTGCTTATCGATGAAGCTTATCGTAAAACTGAGTCCAATGTTAACCAATTCAAATCTAGGGTAGGTAAGCAGTTGCAAAAGCTTCTGAAAGAGTATGATAGAAAGAACAAATATACCAGCTACATAAATGAATTTTGGTATAATCATTCTCTGGTCGATCGAAAATGTCTTCCGATCAATTCCAATCCTGTATTGATAATGCAAAATGATCCAAATGATGCATATAATGATCAAGTCATCCGCAGTGCTAATTTGATTATTAGCAGTTTGAGGTTCTATAAATCTCTCGAATATAACTTACTAGAACCAGAGGTCTACCATTTGAATCCAAGCAGAAGCGACACTGCTCTCTTTCGAGTGATTTGCAGCTCTCTTCCAGAAAGCTTCTCGTGGCATGGAGCATATTTATTCAAAGCATATCCATTAGATATGAGCCAATATCTCAATCTTTTCAATTCTACTAGAATTCCTGAGACTGATAAAGATAGAATAGTATCAAACCTGCAAGGCAATCACATTACAGTGCAACATAAAGGACACTTCTATGCATTCGCAGTATTAGACGAGCATGGTGAAATACTCAAGCCTGAAAAAATTCTTGCAAAACTGAAAATGGTTTTAGATGATGATGTGGAGAACAATGACTTTCCTATCGGAATTTTCACTACGATGGAAAGAAATAAATGGGCTACAATTCGACATGAATTGGCAGACAATAATAATGATCTTGCTTTGAAGATAATTGATTCAGCATTGTTCAATATTTGTCTGGATGATGGGACACTTGCTGGTGATGTTTATGCTTCTTTCCGAAATTTTCTACATGGAGATGGAACGAACAGGTTTGTAGAGCTACCTATTATCATTTGATTTCAGAGATCATTTGAAAAGATAGTGGTTGAAACTCGAATAGCGAACAAGAACGACTATATTATCTCCTTTATTCGGCCTTTAGAACCTTTCAGCTTTGTTATGAAGAAAGTATATGCTTTACCAAGTGAGTCCCTGATAAAAGCGCATTTTGCCATGGTAAATAGAGTATACAGGGTGTTTCCTAACCTCTGTGTCAAAATGAAAGGGGTGATTCTTCGCTTAATTTCAAGACCAAAATGTGGTATAACTTTTTTTCGAATTTCGCTTTGTTTCCAAAATACAGGATGTTTAATTTTTTTGTTTTGATTAGTTTTTTGTTTTTAATTAATTTATCTTTCACTCGATTTTGTTGAAGTTTGGTAACGGTATTTATAGTGATAACGGGCTCATTTTGCCATGAACAAATAAAAATTATCGAATACAGTGGCGTCCCGAGCGGCACTTCAACCAATATTATTGGGAAAAAAATGTACGCCACTGACTTTTTGTGTCATTTTCATTTTTTTCTCAGGTTATTCAACTAAAAACGCAACTTTTTGATCTCTTGAATTTTTATCGTATCTTGCCTAATTTTTGAGATAAAAAATTAAATCTAGTTCAGTGAGTTTTGACGCAAAAAGTAATTTTATCGCTGATGTTGAATTTTCTAACAAATACAGCAATCAATTATAATCATTTTAATGGAGAATTCAAAAACACTAAATAAAAAAAAAAAATTAAATAAACTGCTGAAAATGTCCTCCACGAGCCAGTAAACATCCATGTACACGACGTGCTAAGTTATCTCTCACCACACGGAAAATTTCGGGACTGGCGGAAATCGTATTGAATCCATTAATAATACGCATTCGTAGGTCTTCTTCGGATTGAATGGGAGTGCTATGAACAAGTTGCTTAAGATGTCCCCAAAAATAAAAATCTAATGGATTCAGATCCGGTGAACGTGGTGGCCATGGGTGAGGTCCTCCTCTGCCGATCCAACGATCAGGATATTGCTGATCTAAATAATTTCGAACACAAATTGCAAAGTGAGGGGGAGCGCCGTCATGCATGAACCACATTAGAGATCGCGTTCTTAATGGCACTGCTTCCATCAATTCGGGTAATTCATCTCTAAGGAAGTTGTAATAGGCCTCACCAGTAACTCGATTTGGGAAAAAATACGGTCCAACTGAGACATCTCCAATAAACCCTGCCCAAATATTAAATGAAAATGTATACTAGTGATGTCCTTCGACGATAGCATGAGGATTCTCTTCTGCCCAAACATGGTTGTTGTGAAAATTCATTATTCCATCTCTAGAAAAATTGGCTTCATCGGTAAATAGTACTTTTGCCGAAAAATGAGAAACTCGTAAAGAAATGTCTTGAAACCCGTTACAAAAATCAACGCGAGCTGGAAAGTCTCTGGGCAACAAAGCTTGTACTCTTTGTATGTGGTAAGGATAGAGTAAATAGTCTTTTAAGATACTCCAGACTGTTTTGTGACTCACATTTAATTCATTTCCAATTTTCCTAGTACTCATGTTTGGAGACTCTTCTACCATGATGAAGACTTCTTCCTCAAGTTGGGCGGTCCTAACCGTAAGTGGCCGGCCGCCTATTTGGCTTTTTGCAAAACTACCTGTTTCCTCTAACCGGAGATGTAACCTTGTAAATGTTGCCGAACATGGTACTTGTCTATTAGGAAAACGTTCTGCATGCAAACGTCTCGCCTCTCGGGCATTTCCATCCGCTAAACCGTACATAAAATGCATTTGAGCCATTTCCTGATTGGTAAACTCAGCCATTATGAAGAGAACGTAATTTATTACGAATAAATTGAAAAACAATAGTTACTTAAATACATTATTGGAAACTTTCATACAGTAGGCAAATGTCATGAAGAAAACATATAATGTGGTTGCCATGGATCGAAGCAAAAAGCCTACTTTGCATCATATTGTTATTTTTGTGTAGTCCAGAGACATGCAATAAAGTGGTTTATCTCAAAAATTACGCAAGATACGATAAAAATTTAAGAGATCAAAAAGTTGCGTTTTTAGTTGAATAACCTGAGAAAAAAATGAAAATGACTCAAAAAGTCAGTGGCGTACATTTTTTTCCCAATAATATTGGTTGAAGTGCCGCTCGGGACGCCACTGTATTCGATAATTTTTATTTGTTCATGGCAAAATGAGCCCGTTATCACTATAAATACCGTTACCAAACTTCAACAAAATCGAGTAAAAGATAAATTAATTAAAAATAAAAAACTAATCAAAAAAAAAAAAATTAAACATCCTGTATTTTGGAAACAAAGCGAAATTCGAAAAAAAGTTATGACACATTTTCGTCTTGAAATTAAGCGAAGAATCACCCCTTTCATTTTGTCACAGGGAAACACCCTGTATACAGGTTCTTTTTTTTGAAGGGACAGTTAGCCTTAATAGGAAAGTAATAATGATACGCTTATGAAAAAATTAGATAGGTACAAAGGTTCTCGACAATGGACTACTTTTCTAAAATAGTCGCAGTTTTCTATCACTTCCGCAACTTTCTTTTTTTGAATGGCTCTATTTTTTATTCCACATTTAGATTCCTTTTTGAAAATCAAGGTCAGTCTATTCAATAATATCTATCTATTGTCATCTTCGGCCGGAGATATTTGCATTTTAAGTCAAAATTTGACAGTTAAGGGAGGTACTTTGACACTTTGTATCTCATGGACCATTATGTGAGGTTTACATTGGATTTCACTTCGAAGTGGAACTGTCAAATTTCCGCTTGGCAAACGGAAATCATGTATCACTATCTACATTGAATTTGTGTTTAAAGTCACGCTTAAGGTAAAACCACTAGTAATCGACACTATTAGAATGTCTTATGATATTAGAATGTCTTATGTCAATTCAATGTAATTTTCATTTCTCCTGTAATCGACACCTCTTTTCCATTGTTCGACACCCCAGTAATCGACATCATTTGTATAAGGAATAAATGAGTTCTGCATGTAAAAGTTAACTATTTTTATCACAAACTTTTATAAAAAAATTATACTTTTTTATCAAGTATCTATTCAAGTATGTATCAGCCTAATACTCAAAAATATTGACTCTCTTGGGAAAAACATATGTCAGTCTATCCCCAGCAGTTTGAATTAAAGGGTGGGGCAATTTATGTAAAATGTCTCCCATCTTGATAACGGAGACGTCGCTATCAATCATTCTAAATACTGTCTTATCATCACTGATGCACTTCAAAGACATAATTTCAATATCTCCATTGTCAATTTTTTTTTTGAACAACACAAGCATATCGATATTGGGTAGTTTTGCGACTTCCACCCAAAAGCTTTACAAGCAAAAAATCACCAATACTGTAGACAAAGTTTATCAATGGCAAGGAGTCACTATCCTTATCAAAGTCTAGGAGCAGAGAGCAGATCTCTGATGTCTTGATCCTGAAGCATCCCTGGTTCCGAAATATCATCTAAGTCATCCCCACTCTCCATCCATTCTTCCTCTTCTTCACTGGTTTCATAAGTAATCTTCCTTTGTTTATCTCTTTGCTTCTTTGCCTTTTTTCCAGCTTCATTCTGGATTCTTTTTGCCTCTCTGACCTTTGCTCTATCTTCTTTTTTCTCAAGTTTCCTTTTTTTTATCAGCTTCTTTTTTTTTCATAATATTCTTGCCATGCTTGTGATGTAACGGCTAAAGGTATCTTCTCTCTACTCCGTTTTCTTCTTCCAGTCTCTGCAGATGTGCTTGGGAGGCCTGTGTGTGGAGATGGTCTGATTCAGGAGGGAATATGTCAATGGAATGAGGTTTGTGCATGTTTTTGCTTTTCTCCACATTTCAAAAAGAGACTTATCTTCAATGGCTCCATTCCATGGCTCATGTTCGTTAACAAGTCTAAAAAGAACAAGCTTGTTTTTTGGTATCAACTCTTCCAAGACACCTAAATGTTGTTTTTCTTTCATAAGATCAACTTCTTGCACATTCTGGTTTGCAGATATCTTGGAAAATTTCACGTTTTCCTCGCAAAGAGGAACAAGACCGCATGCTTTGAACCCATTCTGCACAGCTTCTCTTGTCACCAATGACAAAGCAGACTCAAATACTTTAGGAAAGTTTTCTTTTCTCAATTTTGATCCATTGTTATTGACATGGAATTGTCTTACTGATTTCTTCCAATATTCCTTCATGGGTTTGAAAACTCCTACATCCATTGGCTGCAATAGGTGCGTCGAGTTAGGGTACAAGGCTATAATCTCTATCTTGTTCTGTTTGCAAAACTTTGAAAGGTGATACGTTAAATGGGAGACATGTCCGTCAATAAACAATAATATCGGTCTTTTAATGTTGTTCTTATCCAACCAAGGCACAAAGACATTTGTCACATATTCGTAAAATGTCGGACCACACATCCATCCTGTTTCGGAACGGCCTATGCCCCATTCTTTATTTACTGCTGCAGATATGGAGCTGGGAATTCTCTCGTATTTGACAATCATGGGTGGTGCAAAGTCCCCATGCCCATTTGCTGTGAGAAGAACCGTAAGGTTCTCTTTTTCGTCGTTTCTTCCAGCTATATAAACGCTTTTTTCTCCCTTTTTTGCGAGGACTTTAGTTCCCTTAGGTTGCAAGAAAAAAGCACTCTCATCTGCATTGAAAACACGGCTGGGGTCCTCCAGAAGGTTCTCAGAAATCCAGTAATCGCGAACTTCTTGAAACCATCGTCTTATTTGCTGCTCTGTGACGCTCTCTCTTGCTGGTGTTAGGTTTTGAGCTACTCGAGTTGTAATTTGTGGATTCCTTTTGAGGAAAACCATTTTTTTCCAGGGCGGTCATCAGTAAATGGTGTTTTTTTCTTAGTCTCTTTTATAATCATTTGCACACTGTCAAGAACTTGCTCCTTTGTAACTGGTCGATGTTTTCCAGACAAGAGGACTACCCAGTTAACCAGTATTTTCTCCTCAGAAGAGCTAAGTATAGATGGTGGGCCCATCTTTCTAACTTTTGGTGTTCGCCCTGATTTCTTGTCAATCAGAGTTAATCTGGGCACCCCGTATGATCTGGCGGCGGCTCCAGTGGACATTCCATGCGAAATAGCCTCAAGAGCAGAATCCATTTGCTCTTGAGTATAGTTGAATTTAGGTGGCATGATACTGCAAAGAAATCAATCATTCAAAAATCATTTATTTGGAACAAGCATCGATCGGTCGATTACTGGAGCACCATGGCTCTAGAAATCGACAAAACGTATCGAACACTGGAACAACGCAATGTTCCAATAATCGACAAAATGTGTCGAACACTGGAAATATTAAAAGTTTGCGTACCCAGTTATCGACACCCCGAAAATTTAGGTTAGAATCGAAGTAAGCAGCGAAATCTCACTGAAAAGAATCAATCTAGACTGCAAAGATACCCTACTTAAAAGTTGAACCCCATTTTCCAAATAATCAAGAAGTACCGACCCGTTGTATAAAATACTCACCTTAATAAATCTCTCAAGCACAACAACAAATCACGAGCTCGTCGAAAATTAGCGCCATTTTCCGCAACATAACCTCAAACAAAACGCTCAGGCTGTGTTACAAGGTTGCCAACACATCAATTTTGCATCCTGGCCCAAGATATTTGAATAAATCAGAACTAAACTCTAATAAAAAGTGTTTGACCCTGGACGTGTCGATTACTGGGACAGTGTCGATTACTGGTGCTTTTACCTTACGCCAAATTCAGTGTGGAGTTACCATATGATTCCTGTCTGCCAAGCGGAAATTTGAAAGTTCCACTTCGGAATGAAATTAAATGTAAACCAGGCATTAGACGTAAAACAATGATATTTTGGGGGTACTTATAAAAAATGCTGGTCATTCAGATAATCTTAATCATTTTTCACAATAATCTACAGGGTCTTCACAAATTATTGCAAAAACAAAAAATATCTGTTTTTCCAAAAAAACTCGGGTATTTTGAATTTAATGCCCCATTTTTTATTCCAGATATTAATTCTAGACAATTTTTTTGTTCAATTGACACTACATCGTCCTCTACTCAAGATTGATAGTTTTCAAGCAATTTACATTTTAAAATTACCTCGAAAATTACTTTATTGAAAAAAAAAATAACTTGTAAACTATCAATTTTAGCAGTCAATGTAGTGCCAATCGAAAGAAAATTATATCAAGGATCAATATCTAAAATAGAAATAGGGGTTTGAAAATTCATAAAGCGTTTTCATGGAGTCTATCCTCATGCGACCATTACAGTTTGGTCTGTCAGTAACGTCACTTTCAGCCAATCGGCGAGCTAGAAGTGACGTTAATGACAGACCAAACTGGAATGGTCTCCATGAAAACGCTTATAGTATTTGTGAAAAAACTTCTTTGTATATTTTGAATAGAATGACGTGTCATAAAAGATAGTCATAAACGTATATGTTATTGAATAAACTGATCTTGATTTTCAAAAAGAAATATAAATGACATTATCCTCTATCTAAAATTGATAGTCTTCAAGTTATTTACATTTTTTGCAATAAAGCAATTTCAAAATTTACATAACTTGAAAACTATCAATTTTAGCTATGGGACGATGTAGTGCCAATCGAAAGAAAACTATATCAACAATTAATATCTAGAATAAAAAAAAGGGCATTTCATTTGAAAATTCATAAAGCGTTTTCATGGAGTATGATATCATGAGACCATTCCTGTTTGGTCTCATGATACTTGCAGCTCGCCGATTGGATGAATGTGACGTTAAAAGAGACCAAACTGGAATGGTCTCATGATACCATACTCCATGAAAACGCTTATAGTTTTTTTTTAAAGAAAACTTCTTTGTTTATTTTGAATACGATGACGTGTCAAAAAAGATAGTCATATACATACATATCTGATTGAATAAACTGATCTTAATTTTCAAAAAGAAATATAAACGACATTATCCTCTATCTAAAATTGATAGTCTTCAAGTTACTTACTTTTTTTTCAATTAAGCAATTCCAACATGAACATAACTTGAAAACTATCAATTTTAGCTATAATCGGACGATGTGGTGTCAATCGAAAGGAATTTTCGTCGACAATATAACAAAGTGGCGTATCTCATATTTTTCAATTTTACAGTAGAGCGATTTAAAGATTTTCATGTTATTCAAGATTGTGCTATGGCAATATTAAAACCGTTAGCCTTGGGCATATTGATGTACAGGGTGTTACAAATTCGAGTGTATGGATGGGGATCTCGTAAACCGTAAGAGATGCAAGGTCGGTTAAATTGAAGCAAAGTTGCGTATTTTGATGCTTAACAAAATGCCATTTTGAAAGCGAAGACATTCCGATTACGTCCGAAATTATCCTAAAAAAAAACGAAATTATTCAAAATCGTTTTCAATTTTTTCTGACCACATTTGAAGAGATATTTCAAAATGAATGGAACTTTTTTATTGCTACTCTTTGCCCTTTACAAGATAGCATTATTAAATTAAAGAACCGACGTTTTGTCTGTGAGCAGCCATCATCAACTTTGTTTTTTTAAATACGGTCCTGGATTTTTTATTACGGATACAAAATACAAATTAATGTCCTGATTCTTATTACACCACCCAATGACGTCACAGGCCTATGTTTCGTGGGGAAGATTCAAATTAAATGATTTGTATTTCTTATTACGTATCAAAGGTGTGTGTCTCCTTCTCACAATGACTTTAAATCACTATATTTCTCTTTGGAGATCTTCTTTGGTTTTTTATTTATTGAGTGTAAAGAAATATCGAGTATGCCTTGTTTCAATCTTTTCACAGTGAATGTCGTATAGTCACTTCAAAGGTGATTTTATAAAATATTTTCATTTGCTGACTCTTTTTAACTTTGATTTCCATAAAATAACTCAAATTGTCTCCTTGGTCAGATGTTCTGATAGTCAAGATTCTTAGATCTCAAGACATTTTTTGAAAATACCGACACCTCAAGAAAATAATATAGAGGAATGATAGCGGTGTTGTGGAGCTATTCTTTTTATGTGGAAAAATCGAAAAAACTCAATTCTCCATTTTTATTAGATCCGCCACTTCGATATATTGATGACGTTTTGTCTAGAATTTATAGCTAAAATAAAAAGACAGGCCTAAGATCATTGTGAAAAATAATGAAGATTATTTGAATGACCAACATTTTTCACAGGTATTCCCTTAGAACATAGAACCCACTAGAACTAGCGTACACCCTAGATTCCGGGCAAATTGTTTGTCACTTTGATAAACATGTTATTATTTACATCTCGTCCGTTGAATTCGTTCAACGTTGCCTTCTTGCAAATAAAAAGCACTCAGAATTTTAATTTTTTATCAAAAGTGATTAACCAGTGTATTAACGAGGATATGTTTTAATTTTTTATTTGTTTCAATATCGTTGGAGTTATTGGACATTTATAATTTACTGATTATTGATAAGTTTTGTTCACGTAAATCAGCTGTTCGGCCTTCAAAAATATTGAATTTTGAACAAGCCGACAGTTCCAAGGGAGCTACAGACTATGATTGGTTAAAATGACTACCAGCTGTGATTGGTTGATCTCAAATAGGCATTTGTGTCCTGTATTTCGTTGCATCGTGTCTACATAAGTAACAAAGGTTCATGGAAAAATATGGGTCTCATTGAAAATGTTTTATGATCACTAGTGATCTAAAATGTGCATATTATACACTCCCCGACAATACA
Source organism: Orchestes rusci (assembly GCA_958502075.1). NCBI lineage: Eukaryota > Metazoa > Arthropoda > Insecta > Coleoptera > Curculionidae > Orchestes > Orchestes rusci. The sequence continues at coordinate 20,759,055 of OY293303.1, forward strand.
TTCCGGACAAGAATAATTTTAGTCAATTTGATATTCCTGTAAGTTTTTTAATTTTTGTCCGATTTTGGCAAAATTTTTACCAAAATGTAGCCTCATGTCTCAAGATATCACCCTTCATTTTGATTTTGGAAAAATACTGATGGCTTGGTCATTATACAGGGAGGAACAGAAGCTACTTTTTTACCCTCAAGTTTTAAACACCCTGTGGAAAAATTGAGCGGCAAAATTCATCTTTATTATGTTATGTCGTGAAGAGCAATCTTTTCTCAACAAAATGTTTTTTTGGTCATGTCAATATCTGCTTTTTTAGAGAAGATACAAATGTTTAAATAAAGTGCTGCAGTTTTCGATATTTTTTCAACAATGAATAAAAACATTCTTATAGACTTGCATGAAGTTAAGCCCTATGTCTTGAGATATTATCCTTTATTTTGGTTTTCGAAAAATACCGATGGCTTGGTCATTATACAGGAAGGAACAGAAGCTGCTTTTTTAGCCTCAAGTTTTCAACACCCTGTAAAAAAATTAAGCGGCAAAACTAAGCTCCATGAAATTGTGTCGTGAAGTACGATCTTTTCTCAACAAAATGTTTTTGTAGTCATGTCAATATCTGCTTTTTTAGACAAGATACAGATGTTCAAAGAAAATGCTGCAGTTTTCCGATATTTTATCAACAATGAATGAAAACATTCTTCTAGAGTTGCATGAACAAATGTTCTAAAATTCCATATTGTCCCAATCTACCCAATGTTCCATATTGGGCAAATTGTTCATCTCTATCACACTTTGGATTGGATGCGGTAGTGTCATGGTGTGGACTGGGGTATCACTACATGGCCGTTCAGATCTTGTATTAATTGAAAATGGGAAATCAAACACATGGGATACGTCGAGGGATAGGTATGCTAGGATTGCTAGGTAGACATGTTCGCAATAGACATCTTTAAAACTTGCCTGCTTTGCGGCAAGTACTTCTTTAAAAATAACAAATAATTCTCAAGATGCACCAAAAGTATGCCATTCGCATGGCAGAAGTCATAGGGATACGATGTGACAATACGCGCTATTAATTTGAAAACATTTTGTTCATGCAAGAGCAAGTCTATAAAAATGTTTTCATTCATTGTTTATAAAATATCGAAAAACTGCAACATTTTATTTAAACATCTGTATCTTCTCTAAAAAAATAGATATTGACATGACCAAAAAAACATTTTGTTGAGAAAAGATCGCACTTCACAATAGAATATAATGGAGCTAGATTAAGGCGCTCAATTTTTACACAGGGTGTTAAAAACTTAAGGGTAAAAAAGTAGCTTCTGTTCTTCCCTGTATAATGAACAAGTCATCGGTATTTTTCCAAAACGAAAATCAAGGATTATATCTCAAGAGATAGGGCTAGACTTTGGTACAAATTTCACCAGAATCGGACAACAAATAAAAAAGTTATAGCGATATCAATTTGACTCATATTATTCTTGTCCGGAATTTATTGTCGGGGAGTGTATAATTGGTAACTACCGGAGATGCACTCGTAGAGTATAGAGTATTTTTAATTAGAATAAAAATACCTTGAATACAAGGTAGCTACTTATTAAATTTGCAGTTTGGCAAACTCGCAAGAATTCTCGCAAGAATTCCTCTCTCCCCTCAATGTATAAACATGTGACACACAAAGAGACGTCGGGCTATAACTGGTTGTTGGAAAATCATTGGGTTCCCCCAACATTTCATTGTTTTTCATCCAATATCACCTGAGATACAAAGCGCCAGAGTACCTATCTTAACAGTCAATTTTTTTCTTAAATGCGAGTACAGTAGAACCTCGTCAATCCGAACTTATAAAAACCAAGGCAATTCGGATTCGTGAAAAATTCAGATCATGGGAACAGTTTGTTTTCATCATTTAAATTTGGGTAGGTATACAAAATGCAATATGTACCACTACATAATAATAGTTTTCGTACTTCCGGGACTAAAGCCCGCGAGCTGACGTGATGAGGAACTCAAAAATGACAAAAGAAATTGGAGTTTTCATTTAAAATCTTAAGGTAGGCGCCCTGGAGGTTAGGGGGTTGAAAGTAATATGACAACTAACACCTCAAAAGTTGTCCCCCTTGATATCTCCATTGATATCTTTCACAAAATCTCCATACCGTCATCAGTTAAAAAATTATGATTATTGCTGTCCGTTTAGAAACAATTGTGAGTCTATGTAGTCCAATTTAAAAAAAAAGTGATTTCGGCTTATCAAGGACAGCATAAATATTTCAAAAATCGCGGTATAAGTGGAGGCTGCTATTTGAAATTTCAGGGGAGTGAGGGAGTTGAATCCAGAAAATTAATAGATACCTCAAAAGTTGTCTCCCTCGATATCTAAATTGACGTATCTCACCAAATTTTCATACTATCATCAGTTCAAGGAATAATTAATTCTGTTCGTTTGAAAATTTTTGTGAGGTTAGGAAGTTCAATTTTGAAAGTGATGTAGCGTATGGAGAATAACATGAAGATTTCAAAAATCGCAAAATAAGTGGGGGTTGCTATTTGAAATTTCAGGGGTAACTACCCTGGGCGTGAGAGGGTTGATTCCAGAAAAACAACAGATACCTCAAAAGTTGTTCCCCTCGATATCTAAATTGACGTGCCTCGCCAAATCTTCATACAATCATTGGTTTGGACACAATCAAATGCTGGTCCTTTTTAAATTGTCGTATATTGGACACTCTGGATTTAGAAATAACCATTCGTGCGAATCAGCCCTGCAGTATTTATGTGCGTGCAAAGTGAAGGAGGGACATAAATGAATATGGTGTCGTGAGTCGTGCTTAGTGTGTTTGTAGACCTATAACGGGCTTTCGAAACTATTGATCAGGATATCCTTATCAAAATTTGAAACTGTATGGTGTAAACAATATAGCGTTAGAGTGGATTAAGGATTATTTAAGCAATAGATTTCAAAGAACCAAGGTAGGATGTAATATTTCTGGTAAAATTGAAACGTGTATTAGGAGTCCCGCAGGAAAGTGTTGTCGGTCCTCTCCTTTTTGTTATCTATGTCAACGATATTCACAAGGTTCTCAATAAATCCTTTGTTAATCTATTTGCGGATGATACTCTGATTTCTGTATCGGGAAAAAAATCCAGAGAAATTACTGAGACATTGAACAATGAGCTTGTTTTGCTTTATGACTGGCTTTGTAAAGATAAATGAAAATTGAAAACGGCAAAAACAAAATGTATGGTGATAGGGTCTAAGGCAGAAAATATGCGGCATCAGGTCTGAATGTAAACATTTGTGATTCGGTTATTAACATTGATCCGGAGATCAAATATTTGGGTATTGTGTTGGACGTTTTCTAATCGAATAGATTATCTATTGGAAATTAGGTGAAAAGATAGGTTTCTTTAATCGTGTTTCAAATTGTTTATCGCAATGGGCAAAAATTGCATATACTATTGTGTTTCAATTATTGCTGTTCTCTTCTTATATCCTGTACCCAATAAGACATACAAAGACTCCAGGTACAACAAAATAAGGCCATGCGTATTATTGTTAATTGCGATAGATATTTCATCTGTTAAAGATATGTTGCGGACATTAAATTGGCTGCCAATTGTTCAGAGTGAAAAGAAGGCGAATCTCACTTCAATTTATAAAATAGAAAATAATGAACTGCCTGTTTACTTTAAAATCTTCCTAGTTAGGAGATCTAACTTGCACGAGTATAATGTTCGTTCTAGGCAAAACGTTCATATCCCCTGTGTTAAGACAACGGCATAACAAAAGACGTTATTTTTTGAAGGGGTTCGTCTTTTTAATGCCTTGCCTGAAAATATCAGAAATAAGCCAAGTATAGACAATACATGTTTGTTCACTGTGTTTCCATTATCTGATTCAAATGTATGTAGCAAGCAAGATCAGTATACAATGGGTTGCTTCACTTCGCCTGATGTAAGAGACGGAGGGGGGAAAAATATGACGTCATCGGTGTCTAGCGTCTGCAGTAGATTGAATCCTGTCATTCGATTGCATCAGTCTGCATCGTTTCGTGTCATGTGTCATTCGCAAGGTTGTCAGATGCTCGGTTTTAACAGGAGATCTACTGATTTCGCCCATGGATTTCTGTTGTACTGTCTTTGATAGGGATCATCTGGCAACACTGGACACAGGTGACGTCATGACCGTAAAAGTGAGGCAACCTGTTATATGCTGATCTTGTGTAGCAAGTAACTGACATGGACTTGACATATTTATGATTTATTTAATGTTTTTTTTGTAATAACTAGCCAAGTGCTAAATAAACATGTTTATTATTATTTGCTATACCTTGCGACTGAAGTACTCTTAATCCCTCAGGAAAATTATGGCCCTCTCTACGGTCGGGCCATAAACTTTTTCTTCGGGATTAAAAGTTCCACTCTAGTCCCGCAGCATATAATATACTATTAGGTAAAGAATCTTGTGATTTTCGACTTTCACTAAATACAGCACATAATATTATCTTCTTGATAGATTTCTAATTTTCTTATTCAACAAATTGCAATTACATGTTAATCTATTGTTTATTGAAGAAACTTTCCGATTTTCGTCTGTTCAACATTTTTTTGACTCATGAAGAATGCTCTTTCTGAATTTTGCAGCACTACAATATCATTTAAAGGAAAGTCGTTCTCTCCCGCCCACTTCAGAACCACATTTAAATCCACAAAATAAAAACCCGATTGATTGTTTAATCGGGTTTTTATTTTCCAGTCTTCAAATGATTGATTTCATGGATGTTGTTCATCGACACTTTCATCAACTGTCTTGTTTGACTGTTTGTCTCTTTTTGTTCTACGTTAATAAAAAGAGACAAAACACTACAGCTTATGATCAGATAAGTCCTTTTTGATAACTGATGTGGGTCAAAGTTTTATCAAATTTTAGGCAGTTGCTCTATATTTACAAAATGCACCCAAAAGGCCTGTTTAAACGTGTAAATCTCGCTGAGAAAAACATTCGAATTAGCGCATCCGTGAAAAATCGGATTATTAGACGTTCGGATTCACGAGGCTCTACTGTATCTCCAAAACGGTAAAAGATGGCTATATATATTGGGGGTATGAATGGTATGATTGAATTTTTACGTCAACTTAAGGTATCCATTTCACCATGGTAACGCTCCTAACAGAAGTTAACGTAAACTTTCAATCATAGCCCCCATTATTTGATAAAGTGACCTTGATTTTCAAACAGAAATTCAAATGTGGAATACAAAATAGGGGTTACGATTTAAAATGAGGAAGTTGGTAGCCGCTTCCGGTATAACCAGTGTGGTGCAGATAAGATACATACACCCCTGTATTTTGCTTATTTGAAGATGTCGGTGTTCGAAATTGTGTACAATCATACAGACTGATGAGCTTCACTTTTCATGATATTTAACTGAAATTTGATGTCTATTATACCTCGCCTACTACGTCTTCGCAAAGAGGGCCAATTCTCGATATTTTGCTCCGCGTCTAAGATATCAAAAAAAATTCCAGGAACAGTTGTTCCAAATTGTATTCTCACCTCGGATACCGAGTTTCATGAGAAAATTCCAATTTTAATTTTTATATTTTTCTTGGATCAAATCAATTAACCAATAAAAATTATGTCTTCCCATGATCTTGAAAATTGTTTTGGAGAAGCCAGGACGGTATTATATTGAAAGGGGGCCGAATTTTCAGTTTTTATGGAAATCATATTGGGTCAAACAGAAAAATAAATTCGTCAATGAACAAAGATATTGAAAAAAAAAAAAAAATCTCGTGAAACTTGTAATCCAGGGTAAGAATACAATCTAGGACAACTTTTTCCGCTAACGTCTTTCGAGAATTGGCCCTTTTCGCGAAGACGTAGTAGGTGGGGTTGAGACATTAAATTTCAGTTATGTATATATCATAGATAGTGGAGCTCATCAGTCTGTATGATTGTACAGAAGGAAAATACAGGGGTGTATTCATCTTATCTGCGACACACTGTATAAGATCATTATGTGTCGACAAACTAATAATAATAATAATCATTAGATATTTTGTCTGTAGATTCGAACGTCTCGGGCGATTTCGATAACATTTTTCGAGTTTCCTCGCTTTTCAAGCAAAAAAGCGCCGCACTTTGAGCAGTTTTTATAAAATCAAGTGATTTTCCATTTTTTTTGGAGTTGTTAAAAAGGTGAATTTTTTCGACGTTATAATGATTTTTATTAATGTCGAGAACAACGCATGGAAGACGAAAAAAGTACTATACTACCTTACTTAAGCTGATTATAAGAGAGTACTCCAAAAAAGTGGTTTTTTGTCCAGAATTGGAAAACACTTTTATATGGAAGACCAACTTACTGCTATATAATAGCATTGCTGCGCCACACTTGATGTTTTGCTAAACTTTATTTTATATCCTCCCAAAGTTTGTGTTAGATAAGTTCCAGCTGGTACAGAAAAGAAATATGCGTGTTTTATTGAGATGTAATAGATACACGCCAGTAAGCACTATGTTAAACGTTCTTGATATGTTATCAGTCCTGCAAAAAGTGACGTTCAATGTATTTGTATTTATGTTTGAGATTAAGATATCTGTGATAGAACAACGATATTCGGAAGTGTTCATAATTATAATACACGAAATAAGCATGATTTTATTCTAGTCGGTGAATGTCATAAAAGTCAAATGTTCTTTTCTGTTTTGTACAAGGGTCTCCTTGAGTTCAATCGTCTTCCATCAACTGTGAAATACTGTGATAATATCGTGAAATTTTAAAGACCTATTAGAAAGTACATTATGGAGAACGTGTAAATTGTCCACGCATTTTAATGAAATATTAGTTTTAAATCTTCTGTTTGCTAGTCCCTTCTACATTGTATCTGTTTTACAGTTTTATTTTTAGATTTAATCCTTTTCACTTTACTTTAATAATATCACCTAATTATTATTCCTTTATACCTATGATGATTACTGTATAGCTTATGCTAAATAAACTTATCAATATTACTACCTTTTTTTCTTAAAAAAATGATTTTCTCAAACTTTCAACACTGTGTTTTTTTTTTGGCGACTCGTTTGAGGGTACACATTATTCTATAGGAAGTGGTTATCCCACTATAGGATTCTATTCACCATGACTAAACGCGCACTTATTTCGGACTCACCCTGTAAGTACAGTAATGGACATGAGTATATGACATATGACATGCCTAAAATTTGATAAAACCTTCCCTGCTCTGTTATTAGAAATAATGGTCCATCTAGAAACTTCATTTCATTTGTCGGTTCACGTGTCTTGGCGATTTTTTTCAAAAAACTGTTCCTTTTTTTTCACGTTTGAAAAAAGGGTTGAAAACAAAACTTCTTTCAAAGAAAGGCAACAATTCTGTAGGTGCTTCTAGAAAAATCCAAAATAACAAACCAACCCAAGCTAACCCAGAACTAGTTAAAATGATAAATTGTGTATGATTTTGAAATATCAAAAAAAGTAGTAGAATTGAGTGAAAATTATCGAAATGTTAGTTGCTGATCAAAATTTGGAAATTTGATGCGCTGTGGTCAAGTGTGGGCACTTTCAAGCCTAGTCAAACGTATCTACTTACATAACTACTAGACACACATTTATTGAACGATAAAAACAGTAAAAACCTATAAAAACATCAAATAATATTAAGTAGATATTACTTTCTTATCTTCCAAGTTCCAACGGTTGAACTGTACGCTTGATGGACATCAGTTACAATTCAAAACAGTTTTTTCACAACATTTGTTAACAATTTTTGTTACTTGAACTTAATACTATGACTAAGAAACTATGCCAATAAGCCCAAACACTGACGAGCTGAATAAACGATATCTTCGTACACTGGGGCCAGGATAAGTGTAAATAGACTTTTTAGCTCAATTGCTCTGATTGTTCTCATTGCTTGGATTCCTCTGGTAACTGAAACGGGTTAAAAATTGGTTTGATTAATCTTTGAAATCTCGAAAATTCTTATTTTGTACCTATATAACCAAAATCACAATGAAACATAAAACAAATTCGCAAATTTGTCAGAATTTGCCCTTGATGTGAGCCTATCTATTTTAGTTTTCACGCTTTTGATACATATATCGTTAAAGTAATGTTCTTTAAGTATATGCTCTTGAAGAAGGTTAAGCGTTTTCGAGGATCTGACTGTCAATTTAAAATTTAAAAGTGTCGTTTTGATCAACATTGAACACATTTTTCAACCGTATGTTTCTATGCGTTATTAGAACTCAACACTCAACATGCTTCCTCTTTAAGGAATTGCTTAGGTTAAGATTGCTTCTACAAGATCCTATACTTTTGCGAAATCGCGATCCAACGCTCAACAATACCTATGTGTAACAGAAAGCGGACACAAGCACAAATATCAATTTTTTAAATGACAAAAGAAAAAACTGGAGACCTGAACTTTGTGGCGAGTAATGAAACGCATATGAAGTTGAATGGAGAACAAAAAATAATGGATCAGTATCTCATTGAATCTAGGCAACAAGCTCAAGAATGCTCTGTACCTATACGTTAAAATATACACCGCGATCTTAACATAAGCAGCGATAGCAATAAACGATTGTTCTTTATTTATTTGCATTTCAATTTGCAATGCATATAAGAGGACCCCACTGTGGATTAAGAAATGTTATTTCCATGAAGTCCCGACCCTTGTTATACAGTGGCAGCGTAAAATTTGATTGATCAGTTATAAAAAAAGCAATGGTGCATTTAAAAACTTCAATCCATTTGTCAGTCTACGTTTTCCTGGTGTCTTTTTTCAAAACATTTTTTAGTGCCTTTTTGTCACATTCAAACAATGGGTTAAAACAAGAAAATTATCCTGGACGCCTTTATTGATATAGAAGGTGCCTTTGACAACGCCTTCTTCAATGGGATCCACAAGACTGCTACAAAGCTTGGCATAGACGATACCACAGCTGCAGTACCGGAAAGTGAAGTTGAGCCTTCACGATGACAATCCAGAGGACTCAGTGACACAAGGCAGCCCCTAAGGCGGTGTCTGTCGCCGTTTCTGCGGAACCCGCTGATAGATGAACTGCTCACGAATCCAAATCACCTGGGTTTCTACCTACGTCCAAGGGTATGCAGACGATGCCGACGCTATTCTCATTAGAGGAAATCATTCCAGTTATTTCAGATCTGATACACCTCTGAACAAATTCCAGATGTGAGGGTTAATTAGTAAGCGACTGACTCTTTAGAAAAAATTAACTTATAAGGGACATTGGGAAATCAAATAAAAAAAAGCATATACCCAGTGAGCATTATTTGGGCACATTTGGGGAAAAAAGGCACCCAAGTTTCAAAACCTCGCCTTTATATACATTCTAGGTACAGGAAGTGAAGCACCGTGAGACGTCGCAATCGAGGCTACGTGTGGGTAATGCGTCACTGAATGTGTCTTTATATGTGACACGTCCGTACAAAAATGCCCAAACCCTTTAGAATATGTGTCTGGAACAATGCCTTTTTATTTACATTAAATAGGAATAGTATTGTTAATTTGACACAATTGAGTATCACATAATAACTTTTTTCACTAACAAATCCATATACATTCTTCGAAGCCATTTAGGTCTTAGTTACATAAGAATAGGCTGCTTGTTTCTTGTTTCACAAAAATGGCATCAAAGTCAGTGAATGATTAAACATGTAATATACCCATATGAGGTAGAAATATTAATTTTGGAAACTTTGAATATTGGACTGGCGGTAGTCTTCTGACGACGAGAAATTTTTCGGGTAGATTTTCAAAATAGACATGATATTTTAAGGGGCCTTTGAAACTGGAACCTGGTAGAAAATATATTTGACAAAAAAAATATTTGAAAAATAATAACATTTTTGAATTTTGCATTTTTTCGCTTTAATATCCTAGTACTTGGTGTCCTGATACCCGCCAAGTGGAAATATAAATAATTTTGTTATAATTTGCCCTAGAATCGAGATTGAAAAGGTCCATCTCGAAAAAAGTTGGGGCATAAATGGCCGCCTTTCATACGATTTCTCGCTTAACGTACTGACAAAAATAAGGAAGATTGTAAACACATTCCCTAATTTATGTCACGCCAATCCCACGCTAAGTGTTTTATGAAACAAATAAGCCACATTGCCTGCATGCTTACATATCTGCGTCGATGCAAACCCTGCACATATCTTAAGACACAATTTCCAGATAAAACATTTTATTTTCACAGTAAGATGCCGTTAATTCTAATTCTATTCTCAATAATTTCGTTAGTGTCATTCACAAAAGGTCTCAAAAAATCATTGACATTTACTTTTTTCTCTCGGTGAGACTCTTTTCTCAGGAAATTTTGAAATCATAAAAAGGATAGGCCAAAACTCAGTTTTTGAGCTTCTATGTAGAGGTGATCCATCGATGTTCAACATGAGACTGATTGTCATAGGCTTTTGCAAATCTGGGAACAGATTGAGTAGACATGTCTTCAATAATACATTATGCCAGTAATGACCAACACCCATGGTTGTAATATTCACAAGTTTTGAGGTTTTTGAAATTGATCTGCTATCAGCTGGTAGATACTTAAAATTCTTTTGTGTCTTCAAAAGAGATAGTAACGCATTAGTGGCACGATTCATTCTGTACATGAGAATCCAACTTCACTGTTCCTCCAAGAAAGAACACTTTTCATTTATGTCGTTGGTATTTTCTTGTGTATCTTCTTCGTCTGAACTGCTATCACTTGATTCATATTCTGATTTATCAGGTTCCTGAAAGTTATATCTATAACTGGTTTCATTATTTATCATATTTTGAGATAATTCAGTCTGGGTGAAGCTGGAACACATTTGTGGATCATACTCATAATTTGTGCTTTTATTTATATTGTCAGCCATCGCCACTTCCGAATCACCTTTCTTATTTTGTCCAACACCTTGTGAAGACAGCTTATTCATCAAAAGTTTCTCCAAATCTCCTTTTGTTATTACTTTCGGCAATACATTTTTTTTGTTGATACCACCATTCTTCACCGTTTTCCACAATGAGACAGAATCACTTGTGAGACGTTTAACTTTTCGATAATATGCAGATGCAATTTTGAAATTTCGTAAATGTTTATTTTTCGACGACATTTTTGTACACTCAATAATTATTTACTACTGATAAAGTTATATTGACAAAGAGACTTCGGGGTCAGCTTTTATTTATATAAAAATAAATTGTTTGAATACGGTTACAATGTAGGCATTTTGTGATGAAAAACTCAATTGTGTTATGTTAGGAAAAAAGTGTTGCTAAATCTCAAATTGTGTCAAAAGAACATCTACCATGTGCTAATATTGACGCAATGTCTACTTAATTCCATGTCATGCGTTACATATGTTACTATTTGTTACACTTGAGGGCACAGGCGTAGTTCTGGAATTGCGTTGACAAGATTCCCACTGAGTGTTTCTTATGCGGAAAGCTGAGGTCACAAATCCTAATGCGTAGTCATCATTCCTACAATGTATTACATAGCACACAATTCCTTTCAAATACCCAAAAAGACACAAGACATGACGTCATCGTTCACATTGTTTCCGATAAGGCAAAAATGGAGAGAATGGTTACTTAACAACAACGTTACATTAAACACATTTCCTTTCTCGGAATAAAATGTTCACTGGGTATCACATATCACATTGAAAAAAAATGATGCCATCTGACATACTGCTGTGATAAACTGATATTCTTTCTTCAGGCTCAATGTGGATACGATTAGCTTTAGGTTATTCAATTTTGAACTCTATATTGATGATTAGTATGTTGTTTGTTGTTTAAAGCGGGTCCGGGCTATTCCCTTCCCGATTTGCAGCCAGGGGCTTACTGTGCTGCCCCAACCTTGATGGTCTATACGAGTTCTGTCCCTTCAATCAGGTCCAATAATTAAGCAACAAGTTTTTCATGGAAGAGTGGTCCCTCGTGGTGTGTTGCACCGGAAATATCGTAATTTCTGCGAGCTAGAGCTTCACAGTCAGAGATGATGTGTGAGGCAGTTTCGTCCACATCACCACATAGCCTGCGGCTTGTGGGACCATCGTAGGCACCCAGTCCCTGCACATGTACTCTAAGGTGGCAGTGCCCCTTCAGCAGCCCCGCCACAAGTTTTATCTCAGTACGCATTAGCCGCAGTACTTCGTCAATTAGTTTTTCCGATGAGTTTCATGCCATATCCTGAGATGTTGTTCACATGATCATCCCTGTACTGTTGCTTCAACCGTTTTTGTAGACACTCCTATTGAGGGTTCAGCTCTTTTGAACGGTATAGCTGTACCGACTACCGCCAGCTAATCAGCTTTGATGTTACCTTCTATCCCTGAGTGGTTGAGAACCCCGATTAGCGTCACTCTGTTTTTCCCTAGTGCAGCCTGACTATCCGAGAGAATGTAGATGTTCTGGTTATTGCTTCCCAGTCTAACAATCTCTTGTGCACATGCTTGAACTGCGTGAACTTCGGCTTGGTACACGGTTGTAGTATGCTGTAGCTAGAGGGATACTGGGGAGGGACTCAAAGTATGGGGCAAAAGTGATCACCCCAGTGGAAAACGCCATAACTTTTGTAGATGGCGCCAAATGTCAATTAGGTTTTGACATATTACAAATCGACAAGCCATGAATCGGGTTTCTCCTCAAGAACGCGGAATAATTGTTTCCATTTTTTTGCTGCAACAATTCGTCGGTTGTGTTGGCGAGCGTGAATTTTGTCGAAGATTTCCAGACTTCTTTTTAGTGGGTTTTTTGAAGTCGCGGTTGTACGTCAGACTTCAGACCTTAGACTCTTGAAGCCCTCAAGGAGAATATTCGCTAGGAGTATGGTCATCAACTTTGGCGGCGCCCACTTGGCCGACATCATTCTCTTGACTTGATGGAACAAATCTTAATGGATTTAAAAAAACACATTTCACAAGCAGGACCATAGTATTTCATAAAAAAAATGACACAAAAGAACATCACGTGATCACGTTTGGCCCACCTTGTATGACTACCAGAAACTCAACATGGCTACCATGTGGTCCGATTTCATTCTCAGAATGTCATCATCAATCAAGTTTGTGGCTGTGGCCTGATGCTCGGATGGCCCATGCTCTTCAGGCGTTCAGCATGGCCATTCCTTTGATGTATATGTGCAGGAGGGTTAGCCCTAGAACAATTTCCAACGCAGCCGTGGGAGTGATCCGTACCGCCCCAGTGACGCACAGACAAGCCTGGCTTTGAAGATATGTCAGTCTCTTGACCCTCGTTGCCCTTATTGTTTATGTCCACCATATTGCGATCTTATATGTGACTATGGTCTAATTACCGCCGTGTATAGCCACAACATCATTTTTGGCCCTATACCGCAAGTCTTCCTCAACAGTAATCTGGCCCTCCTCAGACACATCTTTGCGTTTTTGAGTGTCCTTGTCAGATGTGTGTTTGTAATTAATGGACAATCTGCATATATTTTCAAATTACTAAATTTTTATACGTATTCTAGACAATACTAGAAAGTCATCAGCGATTTTGTTTCTCCAAAATACCCAAAAATATACCGAATAAATAAATAGGAAAACGCAAATTTCACTCTATGATCAAAAACGGGGCGGAGCCAAATTACCCTCCCGAGAGAGAGAGAGAGTTATCTCAGTCAATACACCAGACGAAGATAGATAATGTATTCTGTGACGTAGTGGATCTTGATTGGCGCTTTTAAATCGATGATCACTACATTAATAGAGGTCGTAGGTTGATTTTTCAAACATCATTGGCATCAGTACTTACTAATCCTTATATTTTTCATATTTATAAAAAATGTGCAAATTGTCCATTGTCAGTCCTACGTATTCAACCTGTGAGGCCGTGTTGGCCCTTTACTCGAAGATAACTTGGTTGTTAAGTCTCATGTTTATCCGTCGTGTAATAGTACAGTTATTTGGTGCGAAAAAAGTAGTTACCAAGAAAGTTTGCCGGGAATTTTGAAAATTCAAAAACTTCATAGATTTCGATGAGCTTTTTCTGAATATCAACTTCACCACCTCGTATCTGTGCCTCTCGCGAAATGTTCTTCGTTTTTGATTTCATCATAAGTTTTCACGAAAATAGTATCCGTTTCTTCCTATCGTAATCTCAAAGTGGATTTTGCCAGTTATCAGGTGTACCACTACATATAAAGGAGCATGAAATGGCTAGTCATAAAATGGATTCTTACAAAATTTTACCTGGATAGAGGGTGTTATAAATAATGGCATCATAGCCTTAAGCAAATTACGGTTTCTTTTGTTTAAACCATTTTGCCCCATGTGTCAAAATAAAGGGGTAGAGGAAGGTTGGATCTGTTTTTATTTAAATGTTGATAACTCCGGACTGGATAATGGGAAAGGGCGTTCCTTAGTCTTAGTTCTACCTTATCAGTAGAACAGTATGCATGCATATGCATTTGACGCTAGGGAGTGCTGTCTTACAACTTTACACGCATTAGTTTTTTTTCAAGTTGAGATGAAATTGGAGTTCTCCATGCCTGGCGGTATATCCAAGAGCTATGCTGACTTGGAAAATTCCACATAGATGTTCCAACCAATGTTGAAGAAACGCAGGGTAAATTCCATCTGGTCCCGGTGCCTTGTAGGGTTTGAAATGTGCTACCTGTCCATTTGATTTTGTCGTTGCTGAATACCTGGTTAGCTGCCCTCCAGTCAGTTCTGATTGCCCTATGAGGTAGTGTCATCTTCCGGTAGTTTGATTTTTGAGCCCGGAAAATGAACCTGAATGAGAGCTTCCAACGTCTTTTTCCCAAATTTCGTGAATGACGGTTCTTCTTATCGCCCTCAGCTTGAGTTATCTTTTTCCGGGATCCTGTGAAAACGTGCGATCTCAGGTGATGTTTTGACTTCCCCGCAGATTTTTTTTCAGCTGTCCTGTTTGGTTTTTCCAATCATCTGTGAGTTTTGCCCTGCTGAAGAGTCTGTATTTCTTTACTGATTTTTATGGTTTTAAGATCATCAGTAATCTTCATGAGCTTTTGTTATAGCCTTCTCTAGTTTTTCAGCAGACACGTCTATATCAGCTGTGTTCGGTTCTGATGGAAGTCAAGCTGACTTTTGTAGCCGTCCCAGTTTGTAGTCTTTGGGTATCGATAGTTATTATAGAATATATACATATTTGTCGAGCGAATGTGGAATTATTCAAATCATTGTTCAATTGAAAAAAAAACTTTATGATAAGTAAAACTACATGAACTTAATTGACACAAAAACATGGATGCAACTGCATCTGAATGAACAGATCGGGTAGTCTAAATTGTAAAAATATTACTCAAGATACGTATTGCAACTTGAATAAGTCATTTTCTCAAAAACCCATCAGAGATTTGCACAATCATGTTAATCACTAAACATTTTTTTTTGCTTTTGTGACTACAATTTCTTCAAAGCTCGTCCCCTCGATATCTCTTGAGAATATATATTTACATTAGTTACATTATTACTCTCGTTTGCGTTTCCAGCAACTTTTCTCATGCTCCTTGAATCTTTTCTGGCAGATGGTTCGACAAATCCTTTTCAATTCAAGTAAGCAAAGATGGTGTCGCAGCAGTAAATTTCGAAAGTTCATGGGGAGACGGAGTTGCAGTTCTGAGATACGTCCAGGACGTTCATAAAGATTCGATTGAAAACCCTTTCGTACATCCTCATACCATCCCATTCAATGATGATATCAATAGCCTCATAAGACTGGGTGAGACCTCAACTACATTATGGATGTATGACTAATATGAAATTTCAGATATGCACCTGAATGATAAACTACGAGATTGTATAAATGAGGCTAAAAGCGAATACGGCCAGTTTTGCAAGTCTCTAGACATAGATTATCTACATCTGGAAAATTCTATTGGCAAAAACGTATGTAAGAGGCAAGGCATCAGCCCTGACGCTGTGATGCAGTTAGCTTTCCAGGTAAGCTAACTTCGTTTAATTCGTATTGGTCAATTCTGGCTCCTCTGTTGTAAGTGGACTGCTTCTCTCACTTCAATTAACAGACAAAACTTTTTGTTCTTGTGTCTCGTCAAGATCTTTTCCTGATATGTGTGAATTTTAACCGACTGCATCTTCTCTGATGATTGATTACGATGTTATTGATTTTTTGGAAAGCTGTTTCTTGATAATTATTCCCATAAAACAAGTGTGTATCTATTTACCAGCACAAAAGCAACAAGCGTTAGTATATTTTGTCCAATTTTCAGATTGCTTACCACAAAATGACCGGTACATTCGTCCCCACCTATGAATCTTGTAGCACTGCAGCGTTCAAACATGGCCGTACCGAAGTTGTACGGCCCTGTACGACTTCGACGAAGGTAATTATTTGGAAACATAGTACATGTTACCAAAATCATTGAATTAAGGCTTTTACCTTAGCAATCAACAGCATCTCGAAACCATCAATCAATGAACTGAAGCTGATGATTAGCGATTGTGCTCGTCATCATAATCAGTTGACCAGAGAAGCTGCAATGGGTCAAGGCTTTGATCGTCATTTATTTGTTTTGAATCAGTTTGCAGATAAAGCCAATTTGGGTAGCAACATTTTTGATGATCCTTACTATGAGTATTTGAATCATTACATCTTGAGTACAAGTACTCTGAATTCAAATGCTGTTTCTGCGGGTGGTTTCGGACCTGTGGAAAGGGATGGATTGGGGGTGGCGTTAGTAGAATTTCTTAGAATCAAGTCTTGATTATAGATTATCATTTTTAGGTACATAATACGAGATGAAGGTTTGGGAGTGTTGGTGACTAGCTATGCTCCATATCAAAACGGCTCTGAGTATGTTGAAGCCCTAAGAGATACTTTCAAAGAATTGATGCCTGTGTTTGACGTTGATTAATTTAAAATGGTGATATTTGGTGCCTTTTCCATTGTATTTTACTGTTGTTGTCGATATATATTTTTTATAAAACATCTTTTTCCCAATTTTGTAATAAACTCATTTTCAATCGATCTGGTGGTTTGATTGGGGGATGGGAACAAAATTTAAACATATTTTAATAAAGAGAGATGTATTTAAATCCTATTAGTATGATATAAACATGTTGACTTAACGTTACATACAATCACATATCTTTGCTATTTTTTCAAAGTTAGTTAAAACTCAGCTGGGTTAAAATTTTGCTCGGCAGACCGGACACAAGTCCATCGTCTAGCCAAAAAAAATGTACAATTAAAATTCGAAATCAAAAACTTGCACAGTAACACGTCACTAACTAAAAAAAACATACCACAAACTTTGAATATAAAAAAATTGTCCAAGCCTTACAAATTAAAGAGATCAAACCCTTTTAGCAGTCGGCAGTAAAGGGGTCAATTTTTATGTACAACTGAGCACATTGAAGCCCCTAAGACTAACAAAACTTAAAACTAGTAGTTGATGCTTCGACTGATTTGTACTGATGTACAAAATGATAGAAGGTCCAATGCGGAAGGTACAGTAATGTTGGTGGAGAATTGCGTCAGACATGTAACTTAAAAACTATAGTAAATGATTCGACGAACATTACATATACGAGGGAACGAATGATGAAATGTTGATTGCTTAATACTTTGCTAATTACCTAGGCTAGTCAGATTCAGCATTTTAAAACTAGAAACCTAAAAGCAAATCATTGTTTAATACTGCGAAAGTCAAATAGATGTTGGGCTGGTTTTCCACCATTAGATTTTGGATATCCAACAATTCAACGTTTACTGAACCCTCGCTATTATGTCAATTAAAAAACGAAAGACTAAGAAAACACAAGTCCATGTAAAACACAAGTGTGCGTTTCGAAATTGTTGTTTCAGTCGTGACTTATTTGGAGAAACAAACATCTCCAGAAGAAAGTTATCGTTTTAGAAAAATTGAACTGAATCAATGCTAGGAACCAACAATACTTGCCAGGCATTTTATGTACACGTTAATGTAACTTGATTCAATAATCAATCAATTAATTACTAATGAGCAACATAACATTGATTGGTTGCTTTCTTAGGCACTCTACTCACACAGCCAGAAGAACCAGAAATAATATAAGCTAGAAGAAAAATATCGAATGAATGATATACTTGATTGGTTCAAAATTAGAAACGAGTTTCGGCTCCTTTTCGAAAAATATTGAAGGGAACGCCTGAAATAGAGAAAATAAAATTTTCAGAATTCAAAATAAGCATGTTTGGAAACGGGAAATATGTGAAATTATCTAAGTTTTCAATTGGCATACAAAAAGCAGATTTTTAAATGATAAATTCAGATAGACTCCGATCATAAAAAAAAATAGATCATTATACTCGAAGAAACAAAATAACTTTTGCACATCCAGTTTTTAATGTTATATGTGTTTTGATTATGTTCAATTGCAATACATAGATCAAAAAGAAATTCTAGAAAAAGCACAATCATCGAGAAAAACTATTTATATGGAAAAAAGATTATAGTTTTCAAAAAAGTTACTTGTAATTCATTACCTGGTACATGACCTGCAGATCTAACTTGGCCGGATGCAGAAAATGCCTTTTGATATAAATCGAAAATGCCGCGACATATTGAAATTACAACTCAAATCTGAGTTCTACTTTCTACAACAAAACAAGTGGTGTCCTGTGGCGCTTAAAGTATTCATGCAAGCAGGGATATTATTTGATCAGTCGAGCCACATTTATCTAACTAACATTTACTATTACTCTATTCAGATCAATTGTCGTTGTTTATTTCTGAGCCACTTTCTGAATCCGAGTGTGATAGATGATATTATAATTCAGTATTGTGTAAGATCACGATATTGTCAATCCCGCTTTCAAAAAATGGCACATTTCGGACTACTTTACTCGCAGATAGTTTTCAGTATTGTGAACTGTTCTAATACTCAAGAGATTTTCCAATTGTATAAACAATATGTTATCAATGAAAAGTCTAATGCCTCGACTGCTATGTTACAAAGTGTACAATCAGTAGAAAAAAATGAAGCCTGGTTAGTAGGTGGACATTTGAGCCCTTCTGATCTTCAGTCTTTTTGCTTGGCCTTCTGGGGCAGATTATTCTCAAGATACTATGAGTGAATAGTTTCAATTGTTCCAACAAAAACACATTTTAACAAAAACTATATGAAGGTGGCTTGGAGAAGATCAATTTCAATGTTAATTTTATTCTCAAGGTTTCATTAGAAGCTGAGATTGACGGAGCTCCAATCAACTCGTCAATACATCAATTGGGCAACTCTCGGAACGATTGTCAATTTCGCTGATACATCAATGTCTCCGTGAATGTGCTTCAATCAAATTTCTCATCAATAGCCAATCGATTGACAGTCATTCGCTTCCTAGAAGATCAATATTCGCATCAATTTGTACCATTAACAATTTTATTGATTAATTGTCAATTGACCTTCTCCGGGCTACTCAAAGTTTGTTGCTGACTGATTTACGAATTAGGATGTTTCAAACGAGCACATCAAATTAATGAGAATAATCTTTACCGTTCAGTAATTGACTTCTCCAAATCATCTGATGGTTCCCACATAAACTGACTAGACAAATGCTTGAGTATTAGACAGAGACACCACTAAGATGTGGATTTAACACAACAGCATCAATCTACTTTCAACTACACACCTAAGACACCTTTCACTTCTAGCAATTCTATTTACATTGGAGGATCAAGAAAAAAATAGATACTACCACTTAGAAAAACAACTTATCACAAAACGTGCGCCACTGGGAAGCAGCTATATTACTAAATATTATGAATACTAAATAAGCCACTGAAAACTTGAGATAATATACATTTTGGCAGGTTGTCTTTGCTTGTTATACGTTAGCGTACATATTACAAGTACAAATGTATAATATACCAAGGAAAGACTAAACTTAATATCTTACCATTTTTAGATTTTTGCCAAGTACTTGTTCAATTTATCGAAAGCTCAAATGTGTTTTTTTTTCTCAAAACCATAGTATCTAATTTCAGGTATGCTTCCATGAAAATTGAGCAAACATAAAATTCATCGATATTTGGTTTTCAAATTTACGAAAAAACGAGAAATTTGGTCAAACCAGTTCAAGTTTTAGCGATGAAATTTATTCGAGTCGCAACATGAGAGAAATTAAAAAAGTAAATTATATCGAACAATTTTTATTAGGTCGGAATCGATTCATCATAGAAGTTGCATAAATAACTGTTTGTCACTCGTGTGATTTCATGTCATGCTCGAGCATAATACAATAAAAATATTAAACGTTTCGAACTGGACCGGTCCCCGCAATGTAGGGTAGTGAGAGATTTTTGAATAACGGAATTAACGTAATGTCGGAAGATTTGCTTGAATCAAATTGATTGTTTTATTGGAATTTATTTGAATTAGTTCTATCATACGCTTTTCAAGTTCCAAAATATTCATAAGAGAGAAATAAAAAAAAGTCAATTTAAAATTTATCAGTTCAGGTAATTAAATTTAGAGATGGTGCGCAGAGTATTAAATTTTCGATTCTTGTTAGATGTTATAGCGGGTTAGGGACCGTGAAAATGAAACTCCACAAATAAAATAAATTTGTATTTTTTATGTCTGATTTCGGAAGGGTTGAATCTCATGTCCCTGATTCGATTTTTTTTTCAGCATTGAAAAAGAACTCAATTGAAGTCCGAAACGTCGGCATTTTGTGAAAAAGTGGCGTTTCATTTTCACGGTCCCTAACCCGCTATAACATATAACAAGAATCTATATCTTCGGGACGCGAAACTCATCAGTCATGATTACATTTTTATAAAAGATTTATAACAAGTACAGCGATGGCGTATGTATGGAAACGGTGTGAAGTTTGATCCTGCATCAGTTATCAAAAGAACTAATGATACATTGAAAACTACAATCCACATTCAAAATTTTATAACTAGACCATACTCAATAAAGTTTTGGTGAAGTAATCATTACACACATCACTTTCCTGTGAGACTTTTTCTAAATATAAAAACAATTAATTTGTAAAGGTATGTATACCCAAGGGTATATCATAAATCCAGCAAAAAACATTACGTATTACGCGGAATGTACTTCCTGAAAATTTCAGAATAATTGAACAAGCTAGCTATGAAATTTTGAACTTGGCAAAAATTACCCATTTTTCATGATCTCTACAAAAATCGGAAAAAATCAGTAATTTTTGACAAGTTTAACATTTCATTGCTAGACTACCCTTTGTACCCAAATGGTGCTAGCGATTTAATTAAAAGTTACACAGAAAAAAGTTTAATTTTCAACCCCTTGTTCAAACGTGACAAAATGGCCCTAAAATGTTTTTTTTTTTTAAATCACCCGGACGCGTAAACTGACAAATGGATTGAAGTTCTCAAATGCACCATCAGTTTCTTGACTACTGATTCAGACTCAAAATTTCATCAAATTTTAGGCATGCATGTGCTATTTATCTGGCCATGATGTTTTGCCTTTCTTTCGAATGATACTAGCTATTTTAATCAAAAATTGAACACAAACTTTTTTTAAAAGTTACAAAAAAGCACTGGACAATGGGGAACTTGCATCAATTTTTTTATAGCTGGTTTCAAAAATCCAAGAAAAATAAGAAGAAACGTATTTTTTCTTTTTCTTATTAGTCGAAAATTGCAATGTTATGACGTCATACCATTGCACCGCCATGCTCAGTATATATATATATGCAGAACTCAAACCTTTAATGGCTTTTGCGAAAATCCTATTTGAAGGAAAAATACGTATTGATTTTTTCGCGATTGTTTTTAAGTTTCCAATTTGATAATCGATATAATTTTTCAAGCAAGTTCCCCATTTTTTGAAAAAAATCCCTTGAGCCATCGAATATTAACTGAAGACTGGAGGGTTCATTCGTCGTCAAAAGTGGCTCCGGCTCGTCCAGTTCCGCTCTGGTGCCAATATTATATCTGTAGCGTTTTCATAGAGTATGGTATCATGAGACCATTCCAGTTTGGTCTGTCATTAACGTCACTTGCGGCTCGCCGATTGGCTGAGAGTGCCATTACTGACAGACCAAACTGGAATGGTTTCATGATACCATAACCATACTCCATGAAAACGCTTCAGGTGTCACCGATCGGAGATTCCGGCTGAGATTCGTCGTTGGAGTTTCGTACACCGCTTAAGCTCGTATGACACACTTTTGATGATAAACAAAATTCGGAAAGAAAAACGTAAAAGTTTGTGGACTAGAGTGGTTAAAAATGAGAAAAGAGGTATTTTGAATATACTTAAAGCTCGTATGATCACATTTCTGCTCAAATATCTATTGCAACACTTGATCTCAAATTTGTGCGTGAATATTCCAATGTCGTTGAAGAGTGTCTGCAACGATACAATATATTTACGAATATTTCTGTTACCGGAGCATATGCAGTCTATTTTTCTTAAGGTGTCTCAATTTCTCACCAGAAGTTTTGTTTTTATTTTTGTTAAAGGTATCAATTGGATTGCCGCGTTTTTCCCTTCATTAGTATAAAATTGTTATTGAATAACTTTTATTGGCAAAAAAAAGTCATCAAGAATTTTAATATGCTTCCACAACAACTAGGTATATCGGATCATAATTTATTTTGATTATAGAGAGGAAAATACTTTGAACTTGGGATTAAATGATAAAGATAGGATATATGGAATATGCTGGACAAAGAATCGCTGATTCAGAATACCAAGGGCATAAAAACATTGCCTTAGACTGCCAAACATTCAACAAAACATAAACACAATAAAGTGAGATTGGACTAGAACTTTGAATGAAGTGCTCCAATGAGAGTTTCAAATTAGATAGTCTGAGTCGATCTACGCGCACTTTTGAGAAAGAAATAAGGACATGTTCTAGATTTTCTGTTAGCATTTCTGAACACGTGTTTGCAACGATCACATTTTTATTTTAAATTTCTGCTCGCAGAAATGCTATCAAAAATGTGATCGTCTCACACGGACTTTAGAAATCGAAGCATTTTTCCAACTTGTCTCTCTCGTAAAACTTGTTCTCGAGCAGTTTTTGTTTTTGATCCTAGGAATTTGGGCAAATCGCTTTGGGGATCCGATTTTCAAAGGTTCCGACTATGGAGGACTATAACTAGGAGACGAATCGACATACGAATATCCCTGAAAATCTGTCCCTCTTTTTGCTTAGTTCATTTGAGGGCGCTGTTGCTAGTAGCGCTTTTATTTATTCATTGTGATGGTAACGTTTATTGCTTGTCAATAATTTGTCAAGATACTTTTATCACATTTTCATTAATTTTTTCCAAATTTCCACTTCACATTCCACATGCAATGCATTCTCTATAAAAAAAAATTGAGGTTGAATCGTCGCAGCATCGTGTTTCAAGCCCATGGTTTGTTCAATGATGACTGTTGTCAATGAAGGATATGACGTCACTCAGTTACTCTATCAATTAATGCAATTAAACAAAAAAATATGAAAATTCTATAAATTTCAGAATAATGTATAACAAGAAATATATTAAAGAGACATTGTTTTATGGTTATCCAACCTTTCCGTTTAAGAAATATATTCATAGGTACCTATTATCATCAAATAGTGAAAGTTTTGATGCAACCTAGCATATAAAAATTGTTGCATTTTGATAGAGTGTTCGTAACGTTGTTTCAATTATGTTACCTAGGTAACATTTTTGTTTGACATGAAATCGCTAACGACTCTTCGCCATCTGGGGGTAACAATTGAAGCTGAATTACGATTTTAAACCTCCATAGTTCCGACATTGAGTGAGCTGTGTATTATATAAACTGTGCCCAGGTTACGGATTGAAGTTATCAAATGCATCATTTCTTCTTTGCGTTTATGAAATTGTATGCCGTTTCCATGCTTATCACCAACACTGTATATTCAAGTAATATATACTACGTGACATGAAAAGGAAACCACTGATTTATCTTCCATACGACTCAATGTACAGATGCTCTGATACAAAGTTTCATATCTCCTTTGAAAAAGAAGATATCATGTCAACTCAAAAATTGAAATGTTCAGAATGAATCAATTTTTTATTTTCATACTGCATACAGAATTTAAAATTTCCTTGTACGTGAAATCTCTTTTTATGTCAATGAAATTCATTCTATTTAAATAATTGTTTATGATTGTTGTGGGGTTTCAAATTCAAAAACAACATATCGGCATGTTAATTTGATAATAATTTCTCAAAGATTAGTAATAATAATAATCATAATTACCAAATTATTCTCAGACTAGTGTTACAGGTTCTTTTCAAAGACATTGAGATTTTGTGTGTGATATTGTTTGTGAAATTGTAACCATGAAAAAACCAATACATTAACAATCGAAAAACGTCTAGAATTCAAACGGCTTGGTCGGCCCTTCCCTTACCCTAACTTACGACAAAGCAAGTGACTCAGGACAAAAATAAAAGTGTAGATATATATTTTTTTAACGTGATGTATGATTTGTGCGATTTAATGTGTGCCGGCAAGGACAAGGTTTTTTTGCTTTTTATCTTTGTTGTTTTCACCTTATCCAATGTTTGGAAAAAAACAGGTGTAAGTGAAAATAAAAAAAAAAACTTCAGCTGCAAATAAAGTTTTGATCACTTCATAAAATAAATCTCAAGCCGCCACTCATTCTCAAAACCAGGTTATTCCAGCATCATACCCAGATTGGCCCAGACTAACCCGATATTTGGAGGAAAGAATCTTATCTGATGGTATTCTAAGCAACTTTTTCCTACAATTTTACTAAAAGCGTAGTACACTGAGTTTGAGTTTTAAGTAAGGTAGAGTATCTGAAAATGTCATCCATCGCCGTTTATATCTGTAAAAATTCCAATTTTTCAATTAGATCATTTTAGATGACAGAAACCACTTGGTTACATTTATAAATAATGCATAAAAGGTACCACCGAAAAGTAAAGACGATACTACTCAACTACTAGATGCTTCCGAAGAGTAGTACCTTCTTCTATGTAATCCGTACATAGTAGCCTATGCTACGGAGAGTAGTGGATGCTTCGTTAGTGTAGTAGATTCTTCAAAAATGTAGCAGCTACTTCAAGCATTACCATCTACTACGGTTCATGCATTCACCCAATAATTGTCACTTGCGACTGATCACACTGGTCATTTTATTGCCAGAGGTATTTTAGCGAATTCTAGCTAAGTTTGTTGTGTTGTTGTGTTATTTATAAATTTCAGTAAGACCAAATACCCAGAGTTCGTTCAAAAATACGTGGCAACAAAAATATTGCAAAAATTTAATTTAATTATAAAAGTATAAATGTAAATTGAATTAATTTTTCGCGATGTCCGTTCCTCGCTTTCGTAGTATGCACTGATGGTGGAAATTGATATTGCCTGGTCTAATGTCTATTTGCTTCCGGCAATTACCAGAAACAGTGATGATAAATAACAATAGAGAGATATGGATCACCACAATAGCGCATGTTCATGTGAATACCTGCGTGCGATATAAGTGAGTTTTTGAACCTCTTGTTTCACTTCAACACTACAATGAAAAATGGTAAATGAAAGGTGAGGCGTAATTGTAACCAAGATCGGTCTGTTAGACCAATAAACTTCATATTTCGTATAATAATAACAACGAAAAATCTCCAAAACGAAAGTGTTTATTTGAGATCAAAAAAGGAAGTGTATTCAAACGACTATTTCCTTTAAAAAATATTGACCAATCATTTCGGAGTGCGTCTGGCGAGTCTGCCAACTTGGGATCAATCGGAACCGATAATTATTTGTTCACCCTAACAACTCGCGTTGTCATGGTCGACGCGCTACTATAGTTATGGTTGACAGAAATAACCTTGGTGATGTTTTTGACACCAACCACTTGCCAACCAGAATAGATTATATTTGATATATTATCACGTTGATGATTAAACGAAGTAGATAAGCAGAATATGATACTCAATCCTACAATTTTTTTTTAAGGAAATAGTCTGCAGAAAAACATGCGTGCATGTCAGCAGATTGTCGATAATGTTTAGCTCGGTACTCGAGCGCATCCGCATTCGATAAGAATTACCGTTACTTTGCTATGCCCTTGGAAAATTACTCATGAAAATACAAATTATCAGGAAAACCATATCTTTTCCGGTGTCAAATTGAACCATTAAGCATAACATAAGGTCCAAAACTTAAAACAGTACTGTGCTTTTACATAAAATAAGTAAGAAACAACTAAAACCGCCCACACATTAAGCAACTGGTTGAACGACAAGTTGTTCAACAGATCGAATAGACAGTCTTCGCAACCAGTTGAATAAATTACACTATCTAGTGCATCAGCAAAAGTTATGGTTTATCTCCTGCAGATTCTACTAGCCACACTGATGAAGTTTTTGGAAAATTAAAGATATTCTTTTATAGTTTTTTAACAGTTGAAGATATCGTTACAAAAATTAATTATAGGCGTCTACCTAAGGCTCAGAGTTCCGGTCTTTCGATTAACAAAGGGGGGCAGCGGTAGGACGTGAGGTAACCTGGCGGACGACAAACGGCGTGTCTACCTTCGTCTCTCGCATCTCCTCTGGTACACCGATATGAACAAATTCAAAATTCGATCGTATTGAGAGCCTGAACTCCATGGCCTGACTTGCGTTATTTTATTTGGCGGGTTGGACGGTGTTTCTCTTATTGTGGTTCGGTGATTTAATTAGTGATTTTTAAATTTAAAACGCCAATTTGAAGGCTTTTCATGCTAAGTTTTTTCTCGTTTATTTTTCTAGTGCTGCCAAACAATAGTTTGTGTTTGTGTAATAATTCATTCATATTAAAAATTTCATCTGAAACGGATTCAAAACCAGACAGGTTTTATTGTTGGAAATGCCAAATTCCTTTCAGCCGAATGAAAAATTTTCAAAAAAAGACAAGTTTTCCAGTTTCTTCAAGGATTCATCCTAATGGAACAAGTTGTCTACAAAGAATGTTGTTTTTAACTTCGAACATTTCATACAGGGTGTCCCAAATTTGAGTTTTTTTTTTATTGTGTTCAAATTGGCTCTGTAAGTATGTAGCTTTTGGCTCTATTTGGGATATTGTATTTTGGAAAGTAAAAACAAAATAATTTTATGAGGTAATGTTTTTATAGTTTTGTTATTTTTCAATGGATCTTGATAAGATTATAAGAACTTAGGTATCTAGGATCTACGAAGAAGGGGAATAGTTGATATATTTTCAATTAAGTGAAATTATGTCGGCAAAATTGTATTATTTCTCAATGAATTTTGTAAAATTCCGGTACACGTTCCAATTGAGTTCGGTTTGGACTTGGTGAGGTTATGTGTTATGTATTTTTTTTTTACAAGTCAATTTAGTGATGTTATATTTGCATATCTTTATCATTTTCAAACGGTTTTTGTTTTAATCTGGTATGTATAGGTTCTAGTTGGGATTTTTTGAGAAATAAAAAAAAATATGTGGAACTTTCACATACCTAGGTACCCAATTTTAACAGTACGTTGAAAAATATTGAGACTATGAAAGAATAATGAGATTATGGAAACTTAACCTCACTGAATGTTCAATACACGTCCTAAACTATATTTCGACTAAATAAAATAAGTACAAATTACAAAGTTGAGAAAATGATAGTTGAAGATGACCAACTGAGTAAAACTTTCTTCTATATTTCTGATCAAATCCAAAACTTCCCATATATTATAAGACAACTGTCAAGGCTTTATCTAAAACTAAAAAAAAAAGTGTTCGGAAATGTTAACAGGTGTTTCAGAAAAACGTGTATTTCTGAACCACTGTTGAGCAAATCAAAAGCTCGAGCGGCTCGGAGCCAAAGAGCCATCTTGAGAAATTTCACGTTGCTGATACATTCTTCTTTGTTCCTCTGTATGTTATGGCACCAAGATCTGTCGACCTCAACAAATAGATTATTTTTAAATTTGTTGATCAAATCTCAAATAGAATTCAGATACCTACAAACACAATTTTCCAAAAGATGACGAGATTATGCAAACCTAACCTCACTAAATCCAAACCTATCCCAAATAGAAAGTATCCATATAGCCAAATTAAAGGAAATTGATACTCAACGAAATAACTCAAAAATATCCCCTCTAAATCTATTTTTTCAATTTCTCTTATACCTTCATAACAAATTTGAACAAAATCCTTCAAAAGATAACGACATGATCAGAACATAACCTCACTTGATCCAAATCAAACCCAAATAAAAAGTGTTTACCGAATTTCAACGAAATTCATTGAGAAATAACGAAATTTTGTGGGCATAACATCACTAAATAAAAAATACATCAACTCTATTCCCTCCTCCACAGAACCCACCCAAGATCCATTGATAATTAACGAAACTATGGAAATCATACATATTTTTTACTTCAAATAGAACCCACATATTATACCTGATTTGAACAAAATCAGTTGAAAAAAAGCAAACATAACCACACTAAATCGTTTTTTTTTTATTTGTTCAATTCTGAAAATACCGAAATGTTTGTTAAAACATCCTGTATATAGGTATAATAAATAGCATTCCATTTCAAAATAAAATATGACTGGCATAGTTGTCTTAACCACGCCTATGCCAGGATAAATTATTTCTTTAAAATGTTTTAAATTACCTATTCAGCAAAAAAAGTCTTATAATACCTAATAGGAAATATTTCTGAGGTAGTTGAACATTATCAACATCAGTTAAGGAAATCAATGCTGATAATCTTATACCACAAAACATCAAAAAAGTGTTTATTATTGTTATCACTCACTTTAATCCCAAAATGTTTTTGTCAATGAACTACCAACTTCCTGAAAATAAGATATCGGAGTATTTTGACCAAAACCTACTCCGGAACCAAAACCAAAACGGCTCCTTTATGTGGACGAAACTGAATATTATTGATAAAATCTTATATTGACCATCCCAAAAGAGCATCAATTTTCAACGTCCATTAAAAAAACCAAAACGGTCCTGATACTAAAGCATAAAATCCAAGCGAAACAGCTTCTTAAACCACGCCCCAAAAATCGAGTTTAAATATTAATGTGTGATGTCGCCACTGAATGGAGTCAAAATAAGTGATAATTGCGAATGTAGAAGTTTTGAAAAACGCACTTTATTGGTAAACGTCAAACATTACTCTACGATTTTTTTCTAGCCTTTCACTAAATGTTCAATACACGTCCTATACCATATTTCGACTAGATAAAATAAGTACAAAGTTAAGCAAATGATAGTTAAAGTTGACCAACTTTGATCAAAAAATGTTTTGTACTTCTGATCAATTCTAAAACTTCATATGAAGTATAGGACATCAGTCAAGGCTTTGTCTATAACTAGAGAAAAAACCTGTTCGGAATTATCAACAGGTTTTTCAGAAAAATGTGAATTTCTGAACCTCTTTTAGGCCGCCCAAAAGCTCGCGGGACTCTGAGCCTGATACTTCAAATTTGAAAAGATGAGTGACGTAGTATGTGATACACCCTGTATCATACGTGAGAGGCATTGACGACCCATAGTGTGCTATATCAAAGTTAATATTTCGATGTCCCTCATCATTTCCCCAAAGCATGACACAATTACAGAATTCACCCTGTATAGTATTTTGGCCACACACCATTCAGTTCAGTTGAACAACAAACTAGTTCGACCGTCTCATCGATCCAACATCAACAGAATATAAAGCCGAAGTCGTCTTAACTAGTCGAAGCGAGCACACACGCTAACCAATCCGTCGTATTTGAGGCGGTTGAAGTCAAGTTGAACAACAGGTATTATGACCAGGCAAAAACCAGAACCTCGACCGCGTCGCAACAACCGGTTGAACGACAACCCCCCACACTATGCGATTATCTATTCAACCGTCGGCGTCGAATCAACCTGAGTTGTTCACCCGATTGTGTGTGGGCCGTTCAAGATAAAATGTTATATGAGATTTAACACTCTACACAAACTCTAATTTATGAATAGAATGAAATTATCAGTTACTAAAATCCAGCGTTTCTTTTTTTATCGCATCACAATCCACTTGTTCT
The DNA here is from genome assembly GCA_958502075.1 of Orchestes rusci. Taxonomy (NCBI): domain Eukaryota; kingdom Metazoa; phylum Arthropoda; class Insecta; order Coleoptera; family Curculionidae; genus Orchestes; species Orchestes rusci. The sequence continues at coordinate 20,789,138 of OY293303.1, forward strand.
TGGATGTTCGTAAAAGAATATTCTTGTAAAATGCATTTTCAATTTTTTTAAATCGGTAAGAACAGATTTACAAAAGCAACGGTATAAGACTTGTAATTTGATAAGAAATATCACAAAAGCTTTACTTCGTGTCGAGGGTCATCGTGTTGAGTGTCCAGTCTAAGATTTGGTGGAGGTATTTTTTTGATCAATGCAAATTTTCACTCCATATTTGATGGAATCTGGAATCTCAATAAGGTCCCAATATTGTGATATGTTTAGCAGTGTATTACCAGTCGAGTTTGTATGTGCAATGCGCAAACTAATACAAAAAGGCAGTATGTTTTTGCTTAGATCAAAACACATCTCATATTGCACAATCAACTAATTTGAATGAACATTAAATAAATATCATGGAGAATTCATCGATGTATGATGAAAAACCCTAATCGTCCGTTTCAGTGACGTCGTAAGGTTAGTCCCTACGGTGCTTACCAACTATGCTAGTGTATCTGTTTGTCTTGTATTTTACAATACGATAGATAAGTTTAGAGATCAGTTATCATAGTTTTAGGCTTTTCTCCGTGAAGGAAGTAATATTTTAGCTCATACGTTCCTGAAAGAAAATGATTGACTTGAATCATACTGGTTGCATTGGTTATACCAATTGTCGGACGTACGGATACTACAATTTCACAAATGAAGCTAGATCAGGCCCAAGAAACAGACAAGCAAATACACCATAATCCTTTGAGTCTTTTTTAAAGCTGATAAGATAAATGAGCAAAATGAGTGTTGAGAACACAAGAAACGTATAAAACTATGAACCAGTACAAAAACTAACTAAAAATATGAAATCTGTCTTATACCGACGTTCAAACTACAGAAAATGCACACACATTTACACATATAAGACTAAGCCTGTTGTAAGCAACAGTCCCACTTGCAGGTCTGACAAAGTAAATTCACAGGACTAAAAGGCTGTTCGAAGAAATCAGCAGTAGTACATTCTGAGAAATATGACATATCACATAACTTGCAGTACACTGGAAGTTTTGATATATTTCTTAAACAAAGTGCCTCTGAGATTCATCACTCATCAGTCGACAGCTGAAAATCGACTAACCAAATCACAGAAACATCACAACGTTTGTTTAACATTTAACCCTGCAAACTTACGAGACATGTACCCGACAATTCACGAATGATACCCATGTAAGTATCGGAACTGCACCCCACGATACGCGGCCCATAGCGCCATCAGACGGTAACTTTGGCCGTTTATTTGACTCTCCACGCAACAACGGTACAAAAAGTAGTATCTACCACGTCATGCAGTACCCTCACCGTAAGACGTCAAAGGGGTAGGCTGGGCCTTTGGAGTTCTTGGACCGGCTGTTGAGCTCGTTCTTGAAACACTAGCGCTATTTTGGTCCACCTGTAAAAAAGAGTCAGGTTTGGATTTTATATGTGACGCAACAAATTTAATTTTGTGATCAAACGCTCATATTATAAAATTTTTGTGTCATTTCCATTGCATTTGCATGACTTGGCAAATTTAATATTCAACTCATATGTATCAAGTGATGAGCAAAAACTATTAGGGGTATAGTATCATACAGAATTTCCATAGAAAATTTACCCAAATAATCCAAATATGAAGGCAACCTATATAATTCCGCCAATAATGAATAATAAGACCTCAATTATTCTAAATATGATGAGCAGTGAACCCTGTGAACCTATCTCAAATAATTAATCATCTCATTTATTGGAGATATTGTGAAAACATTTTTTTTAATAATTCAAATTTATAACTATGGTCTTGAATAATTGAGGCGGCAAGATGCAAAACCTCGCCTTATCCAAAAAACTAACTCCAAGATAATCCGCGAAAACTGTCGTGGCAAATGTTTTCACCGCTATCCAACAAAAAAAAGTGTCCAATGATCGGAGGCCCTGTTATGTCCAAAAACAGTTGTTACTGATCAAGGGAAAATGCTCAAAAGTATTACGGGTTTTGTTGCAGCAAAATTTTCCATACGAACCTAGATATTTTTGTAATTTTATAGAAACATGTATGAAGAAACTGAAACACTATAAAAAAACTTCAATTTTTTTACGAAAAATCTGCTAATTAAAAAACAATGGTACTTTCTATTCTAAAATATCACCTTCGTCTTCTTCTTGAGTATTTTGCTCGTATGCCGCCTGAACTTCATCGATTATGCACGCAACCGTAAGGTTGATGCCTACGTGATAACTACAATAATAGCATTTGGAAAGATAATATATCTTACACTTTGGTACAAACATTGGCTACCGCAGCAAAGTCGCAGCCTATATTTTTAGCATTGAATGTTTTGACCCAAACACAATGATGCCGGGTTTGTTTTCGTTAACTTACCGGTGAAATGACAAAATATCCGCCTAGTTTTGCTTTCTGACTACACACTACAGACTTCTCAGTAAATGATTATCAATAAAACACTAAATAGCGCAATTTGGAATAGAAAATGATTAACAGAGCAAGGTTTACTCCTGAGAAATTGAGAAATACACTCACTACTGAAGCATTAGCCCCACTAAAGCAGTTGGTTATAAACAATAATGTCACAAGCCTTAAGTCAGGGTGCGAACAGATGTTGCAATGTTCCAACACGAAACGTATTGCTCGATACAAATTCTCACCTTTAAAAATGTTCTTTGCTGAAAGAGAAGCCATTTGTGATGAAAAACTGAAGATAAATGGAATTATAGGAGTGTAGGATTGCTGATTTGAAAGATTAGCAATTGAATCAATTTATTTTTCCATAAAACTTTGGAACATTCAGCACATGGCAACGTCGCTGATGAAAAGAGTTAATATTATCATGAGAGAAGTCTGTTTTGTTTTTTGTCTTGTGATTTTAAGTCTATGGTCCTCTCCCTGCTAACTTTTGAACCGTTGGATCTATTACAACGAAATTTGGATATACCATATGTGAGCACGTTCCGATTTTTTTGACATAGTAGTGACAGCTAAAAACGTCAAACTGACAGCCATCTTGAAAGAAAAAATCGTATTGAAAGAGGGGTCGAGTAATACCTCATTTTGAAGGTATGTTCATCCTTCTTATTATAGCCTGAAAGTTTGATGAAGTCACTGTCTTCACGATTTTTCAAAATTGAGCCAGTATTTTTTTTTAAATGGCGCCCAACTGCTGTTTCGATATTCTCAGCTGTCACTACTGGTTTGAGAAATGCAGGCGGAACGTGTTCATATCTTGAGCATCCATATTTCGTTCTTGTATATTAAACGGATTAAAAGTTAGGGGATGACATTAAATAATTGCACTGTATGTTCTACGGCGGAATGGTATGGTCACGGTGTAAGATAAATAGGTGATGTCACGAGCCGGCAGAACGTGTCTCGAAACTACTAACGCCGGCCGTAGTAGTCAGACAGGTTAGTGGGCCGAAGAATTTTTAGACGGGTATCAATCAAAATGTTCCTGTGGTCATAGTATTTGATTAAAAAGGTTTGGGTTAGTTGGTTTCAATCGAGTATATGTTTTATTATGGAATTCTTATTAAAAATTAAGAATCAAGTCCTCCAGGAAGGCTTGAGACAATCATTAAAAAATGCAAATATGGGTTATTTTGCAAATTTTTGCAAGCGCAGCCTAAACGGCTACTTTGACAACAAAAATTTCCGATTAAAATTTGTAGCTGAGGAAATTTTCTATAAAATTGTTCCGCTGGCAAATTTTTAGCTCATATGGTTTTCGAGTTTCATCTCCACGAAAATGCAAGATTTTTTTTTAAATTTCAAGCGTTCACGCCGTTGTCGCCTGTGATTGTGTTTTACCGCCAGGCATAATATAAAAGGATTTGTTGCTTGTCATCTCTATAAGTATGTAATTGTTGTTAACCTGTTCCTGTAAGATGGTTTTACAGCTGATTTAATGATCATGGATGATGAAAACAATTTGAAAAACAAAATGATAAAATAATAAGACACTGATCATAAATAATATGTATATCTATTTATATAAAAATGAAAAACAATATTTGATTTAAATACAGATGCCAAAGTTATGCTTATCTGTAATATGTATCAAAAAAGTAATAATCTACTACATACCTAATAGGTATGGTGTTTGACAAAATTAAATATCGAGTTAAATATAAAAGTAATTGTGAAAATCAATCAATCAATCAAAATTAAAATTTAAACAACGTTTATTCAACATGTTTTTAAGTCTTTTGCAATCTATTATCCACCAATGCATAATAGTGATTAATTAATTAATTAATTAATTTATTAGGATATTTCGGGATGCTCGTGGATTATTTGTTACAAACATTGAAAGTGTGACATTTGCATACTCACCTTGTTTCACTCGATTTCTAGAAAGCGAACTATACATTCCGGTTCAAAATGTCTTTCGCAGGCACAATCCTTTTCAGTTAATTTTCTGTGTTTTCGAGGAATTGCCTGGTTATATTTTCTTAAATCGTTCTTAGGAATTGCGAATATGGAATATTTTTCTTTACATAAAGCGTACCCGCTTTTACAGTTCGGCACACAGCATTTTCTTCCCATGATTTACTTGATAACTTACACAAAAATTATTGTAATTGCGACAAATTTGCCGTTGACACGTCAAGGTGGGACTGATGTACAATCACAAATAAAATAATCAATAAATCAAGCATGAAAAACTCGTTTTTTTGTAATTTGACGCGCCTACATCGCTCGCATTAATAGCCGGAAGAAATATTTTAGGCCCACTTCAGTGCGTCCTTGTCGCACAATTTCGTCTCTGTTGCGTTAGCAAATATGAGACAACCGGTCTGTATGTTGAGATGGCGCGTGACACCACCTATTTATCTTACACCGTGGGTATGGTTAACAATCCTATAATTCGACCCGGTTCTCGCCCAGCGACGGCAAATAAAGTGTTTGCTACTTTATGTTATTAGACAGTTGTAGTTGAGCCAAGACGGGTCGTGTCATTGGAGTAGCTGGAGCTGACTCCGAATTGTCTGGGTATAACCAGAGCGGGCAAAAAGAGCAGACCCCTCAAGCTCTGTATCTCAAAGATGAGCTAGCGGAGTCAGCATGCACATTGATGTAAATTGAGATTGTTATTGTCAAGAAGTTGGCTTAGAAATGTTAAACTTTGATTGAATCTACTGTCAATATTTACTAACATACTAAAAAGTTGCGTCACAAGCCGCCGCGCGGTGAAAGCATGCCGATGAGAGAAGCTGCCCGGCGAAATTTGTTCAAAACGACCGAGAAAGGTTCCAAACCAGTGTGTCCCAGGCTTTCCAAGAGTAGGGTAAGGAGGTAGGAAGGAGCGCCCGCTTCCGAGAGCCTCGAGAGTGCCGCAACTGTTTAGTATATTAGTAAACTTTGCTACTGTTCACCAATTATTAATACTGCCTTCTTCCGTAACATTGGATTACAACATTGATGTTTAATCTTCGGATTTTACAATTTTACACCTTTGACTTCAAAGTCACGTTGATTCGCTCCAACTCAGTCTTGCTAAGCCTCATTCCGTATGATGCCCACTTTAGAGTGACAAAAAGAAATATGTTAGAAAATTGTATGTATGATATACAGGATGTTTCAGAAACATGTTGCCAAAGTTTAAGGGGTTATACCTTACACAAAAATATTACGATACAACCCAACTTGCCTATTCCGAAAGTTGATATTGAAAGTGACACAGGGTGACCAAGTTAAATTTTTATTTTATAGTTTCTAAAATAACTTTTAGAATAATTAAGATATTTCGAGGAAATTTGGCATGTTGGGGTTCTTAGACATGAGAAATTAAAAAATTGCCGAAGTATGACTTTAACTTATAGGAGTGCCACCTCTACATGTTCTTATTGCTCTGTTAATATAAACTTTTGGAAAGGGCAAGTTGGCTTTTATCGTAATATTTTTGTGTAAGGTATTACCCAATGAAGTTTTGCAACATGTTTCTGAAACACCCTGTAAATAACCTATATGTTTTTCATGAAAATCCGTATAAAAGTCGAAAGTGAAATTGAGAAAACAGAATTATTTTCAAGATATTGTTTGTTTGCAGTTTTCTTCCTGATCGAAAAATAGGTCAAAATGTAGATTTTAGATCACTATCTTCATTGGCTAAAATCCAGCCATAAAAATGTGTTTTATTTGTCATGGTACTTCAACTCATTTGTGATCACAATCCATCCCTAGATGAAGAAACTTCTGGAATAGAGCACTTATCTGGCATAATTGCAACACACAATCTCAATACTTCTTTCTCTTCTTGTTTAGTGGCTTTGCTTCTGGGTAGTTGTCAGAATGTCAGATGACAATTATTTCAATACAGCACGATAACGAATAGAATTATCAACTGGAAAAAGACAGCTGTCACGCATCTGTCAACGTTCGACAATTCCAGCGTTGCGGATTCTAGTAAAAGTTCATTTAAACAACTTAATGTAATAGTTCAAGACAAACCGTTCGAGCATTAAACGAAAGTATTATTGTAGCGAGTAATGATGTAAAAAAAATTACATTCTTGAATATTGTAGAAAGATACATTAATTCGATGATAGTGAACTTTAAGTTATTATTATTAAAAATTGGAGACGGAAAGTCGGCAGTCAGGACATTCAAGAAAGCAAATATGGCAAACAAGCACTCCATGTTTGTTCATGATTCTAGTCGTTCAATGTTCGAAATTCCAACAAATAATGAATTTTCAAAAATCTATGCAACGAACATAAGGAAATCTTTGAGATATGGTAATTTCCTGGTTCAGAATCAAAATGTAAATTATCCGTACAAAAGTACAATTGAGGCCCTAACACCATTATAATCGATGATGTTTTTTTTTTGAATTTTATTTTATATATTTTTTTAAATTATGAATTCAAATTAAACTTCTGATTCGCTTATTGTCGACGGTTTAGAAAAAGTGTTCTTTTCAGGTACTAACAACTAGAAATTCTTCACGAGTAACCAAAGTCTCTGGTATGTGAGGAATACATACAGGGTGTAACAAATCCGAGTATATAGTATTGGTAACTCGTTAACCGTAAGAGATACAACGTCGGTCAAATGAGGGCAAAGTTGCGAAATGTGAATTTCAAAAAAATGCCGCTTCTTTATTCTGTCCTGAATTTATTTGAAGAGATAGGAGATAATTGAAAACGAATGACACTTTTTCATGGCCACTTTTTTGCTCTTCAAGATAGCATGGTCGAAATTAATATCCGACGTTTCAAAATTTCGCGACCATCATCAACATTTTTTTTTCAAATACGAACCCAACTTTTAAAATTAATTTTTGAATAACTCTTTGCTTTCTGAAAATAATGATATGTCACACTTGATATTTTGAGATAATGCAGAAAGTTAAAACGGGAGTTATAAAAAAAAGTTTTTGATCCTTTCGGAACGCGCCACGCGGATCGTAGTCATGGTTACAATAAGAACTTGTGACTTTTTAAGCTTGAATAAAGAAGTTCCAACTCCATGTTTGAAAAAAGTTCAAAAACAAATAAAAAATAAATAAATAAAAAAAAGTATGATGCATCATTATTTTCAGCGAAAAGTAACTTAAGGATGAATTGAAAAAGTTGAGTTTATTAATGTGAGGTTGGGTCCGTATTTGAAAAAAAGAGATGATGGTTGTGGATTATTACAATTAACGCAAAGGGGCAAAATAAAAAAGTGTTGTAAATAACTGTTCAATTGATAACAATAAACAAAGATAAAGCGCACCTGTTCATATTTAAACCAACCTTGATCTGGTTTTTGCCCGGCTAGTTTTTTCTATCGTAGCAACACAATGTTCCATGTAGAATATTTTATTTTAAGTCTTTTGCCGAGTCTTTTGCTGGCCGGTTTCTGTGATTCGCTCTCGCCGAAAAAATAAAGTATTTGTTTTATGCCTGGAGTTTTTATCACATTCGCTATATTATAATTCACACTTCAAGTTTCATTTAATATCTACGGAAGTCTCCGGAATTTTCCAAGTTTTGATCCGGCATATGTTTGAGATTCAAACTACGCAGTTTTGCTTCCATTTAACCGACGTTGTATCTCTTATGGTTAACAAGTTACCAAAGCTACACTACCGGACAAAAGTGGAGAAACAAATCATTTTTTTCAATTTCTTTCAATAGCTTATTCAATTGTTGTAATATTACTGTTTTAATATACATATAATTGGGTTTGTACCTACCTATTATATGATTTAAAATTAAAACCGTGACAAAAGTGGAAAAACAATTTATAAAGTTTTTATTTATAACAAATTTGTTGGGTATTAACAGATACAGATACTAATAATGGGTAGAAAACCCCTTATTTCTTATTACTCCAGCACACCGACTTCTCATGGAATTAATGAGACTTTCTATGTAATCTGCTGTTATGGAATGCCACTCTTCTTGAAGAGCTTGAAACAAATCGTCCTGGTTTTTAAATTTGTGATTGTAAATTTTCCATGTTTGGGCAGGTGATAAATTGGTGAGGGTGAAAGGAAAATTCCCTTTTGTCTAATTATTCCCAAAATTGTATTTCAATTATTATCGGGTGATTTGTAATTTAGTAATTTCCTCTTTTTCTCATTTAGTATAATACCTGAAGATGTTCCCTTAGGAACGAAACCGGTAGTATTTTTGAAATATAATTTTGGAAATAATTAGACAAAAGGGAATTTTCCTTTCACCCTCACCAATTTGAATTTGTCCTTATTTTTTTGTCTGATTCTTCTGTCCAGGTGTTCCCATAGGTTTTCAATAGTGTTTAGATCAGGACTCTGCGCATGCCACTTCATTAGAGGGACGTTGTTGTCCGTAATCCAATTCTTGACCACCTTTGCGGTATGCTTTGGGTCATTATCTTGCTAAAATGACCATCGAAGTGGCATGTTTTCTTCTGCATATGGAAGCATATGTTCTTGAAGAATTCTTAAAAATTGGAAGCGATCCATTTTTCCTTCCACTTTTATCAATGGTCCTACTCCAAACCCGGAAAAGCAGCCCCAGACCATGATGTTGTTGGTTACTTCGGATTAAGTCTAGTGTTTGCTGGACGACGAACCCACTTGATACCATCTGATCCAGATAAACAGAACTTGCTCTCGTCTGAAAATAGTACGGCTTTCCAATTCTGTATTGTCCAATCTAGATGCTGATGAGCAAACTCGATTCTGGCTAACCTATTATTTTTAGAAATGAAGAGTTTCTTCGCTGGACGTCGACCATAAAGACCAAAATCTATCAGCCGACGACGTATGGTGCGCACAGATACCAAAACTCCAGGTATTTCATTAATAATTTCCGTGGCTGGCATGAAGGGATTTTCTGTTACCAACCTTTTTATTTTCTTTTCAGTCGTACTATCAGTTTTTCTTGGTCTTTCACATTTCGGACGGGTAGCTAAGGAATTATGTTTCTTAAAGGCAGCTAAAGTCTTGGAAAATACCGATCTATGCCGATTAATTTGCCTTGATATTTCACTTTGCATAACGCCAGCTTCAAATTTTGAAATTATCAATTTTCTCAGATCAATACTGAGATCGATTCCACCAGGCATTTTGTACAACGTATGAGAATGTACTGAGGCACGTGAAATTTGATCTTACAATAAATGCAGTACCTTTTAATACCAAAAAACCAGATTTGTTTGGAATGTTTCTACACTTTTGTCCGCATCAAATAACAAAAACATTTTTCTGTTCCTATGATAAGGCAAAGATAAACAACAAATATCCTTTTTCATATTGTAATAGGAAGGCGAATATATTGCGAGACAAATTTAAAATATTGATTTTGTGTTGAAGATGTTAATGTTAAGTATGTAAATGTTTCTCCACTTTTGACCGGTAGTGTATATACTCGAATTTGTTACACCCTGTAAACATATACCTACCAACTAAAAGATCTTGATAATTCATAAACGGTATGCAAGAACAATAATAATGTTGATAGAAGTTCCTACAAAATGTTCTGTTATACATATTTCTCAAAAAAATTGATACTAAATTATGACAACCATTTTCTTCAAATTCAAAATATTACCTTTTCCCCGGGTGGTCTAGGAAGTCTTCTTCTCAACCATGCATGCCTTAATGCTTGTCCAGGGGTCATCCTATCTTCCGGGTCCCATTCCAGACATCTCTGGATAAAGTCAAGAAACAGAGGGTCGTCACAGCCTTTAAGCGCTCGTTTCAGATTATTGCTTCCTGGTGGGCCTCTGGGTTTTCCACGACGACTCAAGCCACCAGTGAGTACCACTGTACCTGAAATTATGAAAAAAATCTTTATAGAACTGCGTCTCGACAGTGAGATCTGACAACATGATTTCTTCTGCCCCTGACCTTTTGAGATCCGTTCTTCCAATGATACATGAGACCACAGTGGATTACGATAGTTGGGACAACACGTCTGTTAAGTGATAAATAACTTTCGGTCTTGCCCCGGTATTTTGACGTTGGTGACGGGTGTGGCTAGGGACGGTAGTTCGTGCCCGATATATAAAAAGTTGTAGGGATATTAGAGGTTGGGAACTATGGAAACCCAGAGTTGTCAAAAAGAAATAGAAGCCATTATTCACTTCGAAAGCTGTGTCATTAATTATCAATTTTAATCCATAAAACATGATCGTTCGAGCCAAATAAAAACGTACAAATACGTATGAGTCCATGTCCCAGCCCAAAAGTGAAAGTGGAAACTTCGACCAGCTCCAACATCCACGAGTTACAGCAGATCAGGTTGATTAAGGCCTATTGCAATCATATTCCAATCCTCATTTCAACCAACCAAACGAGTCTCGAATCTTCAACGATTGGGATAAACGTTGCCATAGCGTTTGATTAGCTAAAATTTGAACTTCACCTCATTGAGTTTTGAATTGATTCAATAATGGTCTTATTATTGAATTAATTCAAAACTCAATGTTGTTTTGTATTGCACCCCCAGATCCCAGATTTTGAAATCAAGCTTATTCACCCTACTTAACCTATAAATACGGTTTGTTTGGGTTAGTTTGGTTTGGTAAACACAATATTGTACAAATAAATCCTTTGCATATGCCGCCCCGAAAGGTAGTTGCCCACTTTGTAAAGAAGGCCGTTTTGTATACGCTTGCACAAAATTTACAAATTTATCTATAAACGGTCGTCACAATGAAGCTTAGCGACTGAAACTCTGTACCAATTGCCCACGACCAGGACATTTTACCCCGAATTGCAAGTCGAAACATTTCTGTAGAACCTAGAACTTGTGGTTCTAGGGCTGCCCAATCTTTTTCTAATGCCTCAACCAATGATAATGTCAAGCCTACCATTGAAACCATGCACCCCCTCACAGACAGCCCTTTGCACTTAGACAACAGTGACACCCATCAGCGCTCACAATCAGTTCATCACGGAACCTCAAATTCTCGATTCAAGCCTTAAGCCAAGTCAAAACCTAGCAGCCTCATCATCACATCAGCAACCTCATCGACCACTAGCACAAATCATTCGCCCAGATAACTCTGGTGATAAACCTCAAGAAATCACTGGTATTGATTACAGCCTTGCTTGTGCTAACTCAACCTCAAATACCTTTGTGCTACTGTCTACAGCTTTAATATACAGGGTGATTCCTAACCTCTGTGACAAAATGAAAGGGGTGATTCTTCGTTTAATTTTAAGACGAAAATGTGGTATAACTTTTTTTCGAATTTCGCTTTGTTTCCAAAACACAGGGTGTTTAATTTTTTTTTTGGATTAGTTTTTTATTTTTAATTAATTTATCTTTTACTCGATTTTGTTGAAGTTTGGTAACGGTATTTATAGTGTTAACGGGCTCATTTTGCCATGAACAAATAAAAATTATCGAATACAGTGGCGTCCCGAGCGGCAGTTCAACCAATATTATTGGGAAAAAAATGTACGCCACTGACTTTTTGTGTCATTTTCATTTTTTTCTCAGGTTATTCAACTAAAAACGCAACTTTTTGATCTCTTAAATTTTTATCGTATCTTGCGTAATTTTTGAGATAAACCACTTTATTGCATGTCTCTGGACTACACAAAAATAACAATATGATGCAAAGTAGGCTTTTTGCTTCGATCCATGGCAACCACATTATTTGTTTTCTTCATGACATTTGCCTACCGTATGAAAGTTTCCAATAATGTATTGAAGTAACTATGGTTTTTCAATTTATTCGTGATAAATTACGTTCTCTTCATAATGGCTGAGTTTACCAATCAAGAAATGGCTCAAATGCATTTTATGTACGGTTTAGCGGATGGAAATGCCCGAGAGGCGAGACGTTTGTATGCAAAACGTTTTCCTAATAGACAAGTACCATGTTCGGCAACATTTACAAGGTTACATCTCCGGTTAGAGGAAACAGGTAGTTTTGCAAAAAGCCAAATAGGCGGCCGACCACTTACGGTTAGGACCGCCCAACTTGAGGAAGAAGTCTTGATCATGGTAGAAGAGTCTCCAAACATGAGTACTAGGAAAATTGGAAGTGAATTGAATGTGAGTCACAAAACAGTCTGGAGTATCTTAAAAGACTATTTACTCTATCCTTACCACATACAAAGAGTACAAGCTTTGTTGCCCAGAGACTTTCCAGCTCGCGTTGATTTTTGTAACTGGTTTCAAGAAATTTCTTTACGAGTACCTCATTTTTCGGCAAAAGTACTATTTACCGATGAAGCCAATTTTTCTAGAGATGGAATAATGAATTTTCACAACAACCATGTTTGGGCAGAAGAGAATCCTCATGCTATCGTCGAAGGACATCACCAGTATACATTTTCATTTAATATTTGGGCAGGGTTTATTGGAAATGTCTCAGTTGGACCGTATTTTTTCCCAAATCGACTTACTGGTGAGGTCTATTACAACTTCCTTAGAGATGAATTACCCGAATTGATGGAAGCAGTTCCATTGAGAACGCGATCTCTAATGTGGTTCATGCATGACGGCGCTCCCCCTCACTTTGCAATTTGTGTTCGAAATTATTTAGATCAGCAATATCCTGATCGTTGGATCGGCAGAGGAGGACCTCACCCATGGCCACCACGTTCACCGGATCTGAATCCATTAGATTTTTATTTTTGGGGACATCTTAAGCAACTTGTTCATAGCACTCCCATTCAATCCGAAGAAGACCTACGAATGCGTATTATTAATGGATTCAATACGATTTCCGCCAGTCCCGAAATTTTCCGTGTGGTGAGAGATAACTTACCACGTCGTGTACATGGATGACACTGTCTCGTGGAGGACATTTTCAGCAGTTTATTTAACTTTTTTTTATTTATTTAGTGTTTTTGAATTCTCCATTAAAATGATTATAATTGATTGCTGTATTTGTTAGAAAATTCAACATCAGCGATAAAATTACTTTTTGCGTCAAAACTCACTCAACTAGATTTAATTTTTTATCTCAAAAATTAGGCAAGATACGATAAAAATTCTAGAGATCAAAAAGTTGCGTTTTTAGTTGAATAACCTGAGAAAAAAATGAAAATGACACAAAAAGTCAGTGGCGTACATTTTTTTCCCAATAATATTGGTTGAAGTGCCGCTCGGACGCCACTGTATTCGATAATTTTTATTTGTTCATGGCAAAATGAGCCCGTTATCACTATAAATACCGTTACCAAACATCAACAAAATCGAGTAAAAGATAAATTAATTAAAAATAAAAAACTAATCAAAAAAAAAAAATTAAACACCCTGTATTTTGGAAACAAAGCGAAATTCGAAAAAAAGTTATACCACATTTTCGTCTTAAAATTAAGCGAAGAATCACCCCTTTCATTTTGTCACAGAGGTTAGGAAACACCCTGTATATGCATGACAAAAACCGTACATTCATTCCATGCAGAGCTCTATTGGATAGTGGTTCCCAATCGAACTTTATACTTTATATTAAGGAATTTATTTGACAAATTGAAACTTAGTTATGAGAAAATACATATACCCGTGTGCGGCATCAATAAAGAAGCCCCCTACATTAACAAGCGAACCTAGGTGACCGTTACAGATTTGAACAAAACCCATAAGGTCAATTTTTCTGCTTTAGTTATTGAGAAAATAACAGATAAATGCCCTCAACATATTATCGATGTATCCAAGCTCGTGATTCCCAGTGACATCGAACTAGCTGATCTTACATTTTTCGAGCCCTCGGAAATTAACATACTTCAAGGAGCAAGTTTATTTTATGACCTATTGTCTTCAGACCAAGTAAAATTTGGAAAAAACAAGCCAATCTTCCAGCGAACCAAACTTGGTTGGGTTTTGTCCGGACCCATACAAGTCAAAAACAACAATACCATGAAGTCCATATCCTGCTGCGCGTTGAATGAGAACCTGAAAGATAGCCTGGAACAATTTTGGAGGATTGAGGAACCTGTTCAACCAAGCCAACAACTGTCGAAAGAGGAGAATGACTGCGAAGCGCATTTTGCCCACACTGTATCCCGCACCGCTTCAGGGAGATTTAAAGTTAGCCTGCCTCTGAGCAACATCGTCACTCGAATGGATCATTCTCAAGAAGCAGCGGAAAAAAGGTTTTTATCTGTCGAGAAAAAAATTCTTAAGAACAAGGAATTCCAAACATCGTATTGTCAGTTTGTTGATGAATATATATCACTTGGCCACATGTCAAAAATTTATACAACCCAGAAAACAGAGGATTTCGAATATTACTTACCTCATCACGCAGTGGAAAAGTTGGCACCACCACCAAACTCCGATTGGTATTTGACGCCTCGTCAAAAACAACCACGGGCATCTCGTTAAATGATGCTCTTATGGTGGGACCCACCATACAGAATGACCTTTTTTCAATCATAGTCAGATTTCGTGAACACAATTATGTTTTAATATAATATAAACAACTCCAAGTTCCTTGTTTGATATTTAAGTCAGAAATAATTACATGCTGCAGGCAGTGCGGAAACAAGATGACTACAGAGTTATAAATTAAATTTCGAGTTCACCGATTTCGCTCACCCCACGTTTATTTTTTGAATAGGAAGCGAAAAAAAAACGTGAGAAATCGTTGGTTCCTTGTTCGATTCCTAACACTGCAGTATTATTGTTCTACAATAATTGTTGATTTTGCTATGTTATTGTTTTACTGACTTGTCATCATAACATAACTTGAAGTGTGCCGATGTTTATTGTTGTCCATGAGCAATTTCCAAATAAATTTAAATTTGACAAAATATTGGGTAAATATATTTGTACTAGTTTGTTCTATTGTTCACGTAATTGTTCTCGTAATGTATACTATTATCATGTTTTGTATTGTTTTTATACTTTAGCATTTTGCATTTGTATTTGCTTTGTCCATAAAATTTATTTAAATTTTCCTGTGGCAATAAAGCATATTTGATTTGATTTGATTTGAACCGGCAATATAGCTAAAATATATCGCCAGATCTTGATAAAACCCGAACAAAGAAGCTTACAGAAAATAGTGTGGAGGGATTCACCCGATAAGCAACTGGATCATTTCCAACTTAATACAGTAACTTGGGGCACCGCAAGTGCCTCATTCCTTTCGACCCGGTGTCTCAAGCAGATTTCATTGGATAAGGGAGCCTCATTTCCCATTATTGCACGTGATTTTTACGTGGATGACGTACTGACCGGAAGCAATGATCTCGATACACTCATTCAAGTACGAGCCAACTTAACCTCTATCCTTCTGGAATATGGTTTTCCATTCAGAAAATTTACTTCAAACGAACCTTAAGTTTTATATTATTCAAGTGACAACCAGTCCATAGAATATGTTATCAATGAAGGACACAGTTCCGAAACGTTGGTAATTGTATGGAACTCCCAGTCTGATCAGTTCATATATACTTCAAATCTCAACACCAAAATGCCCGTGACCAAGCGATCCATTCTCTCTGCAATATCCCAGATATTTGACCCCCTAGGACTTCTTGGACCTATAATTAATTATACAAGGAAAAATTCTTATTCAAAAACTATGGTTGTTGAAAATTTCGTGGGACGAGCCGGTTTCGGAGGACTTCCACAACATATGGATAAGCTTTTCCGAGCAACTGTCTGGAGCGAACACCTTCCGAATTCTTAGGCAAGTAATGTCAAGATATCATATCAAAATCCAATTACACGGCTTTTCCGACTCATCAATAGATGCCTATGGCGCATGTATATATCTGCGATGTGAAAATTCCGATGGACAGTACATGCTTTGCGCCAAATCCCGTGTTGCCCCGTTGAAGGCCGTTTCCGTACCCAGGCTGGAGCTGTGCGGCGCACTATTAATGGCAACATTGATCAAGAAGCTTTTGGATATTTTGAACTACTTCGTGACAGACATTTTTTATTGGACCGATTCGTCTATTGTACTGTGTTGGTTAAGGTTGGAGCCACGCAGTTTAAAAACGTTTGTTTGTAACAGAATATCCGAAATACAGCAAGTATCTGATGTCAATAATTGGTATCATATTGCATCATCGCAGAATCTTGCTGACATCATTTCCCGAGGCATGAGTCCAGTTGATTTGGAAAACAATAATTTATGGTGGCATGGACCCCAGTTTTTGATGAAACCTCAAGGTTCTTGGCCAGCTGGTAAACACGTATCCAATTTTGCTCATCAGAATACCGAGAAGACAACTATACCTGAAGCTAATCCTAAGTCTTTTGTGTTTTTCGCTGAACCTAAATCTGCCTTCGTGAGGAATATTTGTTCAAAATTTTCATCCTTCACCAAGCTAATAAATGTCATTGCTTACTGCTTGAGATTTTGCCACAACTTAATGCAGAAGAAACCGAAAAAAATATCTGGACCCTTATCCGTAACTGAAATAACCCAAAGCACCGTTTGTCTTGTGAAATTGATTCAGAACGAGGAGTTTTCGAAAGACATATTTGATTCACAACACCGTCAAAACCAAAAGTAAGCTCATTACGCTCAACCCATTTATTGACGCTGATGGTAAAGTATATTTTTTATAAGAACGGAAAATGACAAACAGTCATTAGTAACAATTTTATTAGGTTGCCAGCCTGACTTAGCGCGTTCGAACTGTTGAGCTGTGTTTTACTACAGGACCGTATTCAGATATAAAATTGTAAATACATACTAGCTTTGTTCGGGTTTCGTCTCGAACGCTTTTACACCTTTTCAACCTCAAGATTTGAACTGCGCAAACTCTAGTGCGATGTCATTTTGTAACTAAATAATCAAATCAAAGCATTTATTCGGGTTATTACAGAACACATGCACACATGTTTAGATAAGATAAGTCACGTTGTTTTTCTTATCCCTTAGATAGTTGAAATAAAACAGACAGAACTATTTTTGTATCCAGAGATAAAAACACGTAGCTTGGGCAATGTCAATTTATAATTAACATTAACAATCTACGCTATCTACTAAAATGTACCTTTTTAGTTCGACTATTTGTACTTGGAGATGTTATAAGCTCCTCGAAAGACAACTCCTCATTCTCAATCTATAATTATTTATAATTAAACCATTTATGCTTGCATCAGTTTATACAGGGTGCCACAGATTCGAGTGCATGCATGGGGATTTCAGTTATTATGAGAGATACAGGGTCGGTTAAATGGTTGCAAAGTTGCGCATTTTTATGCTCAAGAAAATGCCATTTTTAAATTTGAAAAATTCCGATTACTTCCGAAGATATTCGAAAAAAACCGAAATTTCGCAAAAACGTTTTTATTATTTCCTGCGTTTGTTTGAAAAGACATTTTAAAATAAATTACACTTTGTCATTGCTACTTTTTCTCCTCTTCAAGATGGCGGTATCAAATTGACAATCTGACGATTCGTCTTCGAGCTGCCATTATCAACTTTATTTTTTTGAATACGGACCTGGATTCTTTATTTTATTTTTAGTTATCTTTTGACATCCTTAAAGCATTGAGGTGATTAGATGAGGATGTAGAGTTATGGGTTGCCTTAGCAACCTCAATATTTTCAATTATCATTCACCTATTATTGTTATTTTCAGTTATTGGTTAAAATGGCAATATTTTTGAACACTTTCGCAGAGATTGATTCAGTTTTTTAAATGTAATTTTTTTTATTTTCCATGTCATTTGAAGATTTAATTCAATTTCATTAAATTTATCGTTATTGGATATTGATATTATTTCGATTTTGGTTCAGTCCATTAGGTTTGTTTAGTCTTCTCATAAGAATAACGTGTCGAATAAAGATGGATTTATGAACCAACCTATGTCCTAGGGAGACAAGGGTTGCATGACTAATTTTCTCTAGTATTATTTTTTCGATGAGTATATTTTTTGACGATTGCGATACCTAAATGCCCTGAAGACGTCAAAAGATAACTAAAAATAAAATAAAAAATCCAGGCCCGTATTTAAAAAAATAAAGTTGATGATGGCAGCTTGAAGACGATACGTCAGATTTTCAATTTGATACCACCACCTTTTAGAGGAGAAAAAGTGGCAATGACAAAGTGTTATTTATTTTAAAATGTCTTTTCGAACAAACTCAGAAAATAATAAAAACGTTTTTGCGAAATTTCGGTTTTTTTCGAATATCTTCGGAAGAAGTCGGTCGGAATTTTTCAAATTTCAAAATGGCATTTTCTTGAGCATAAAAATGCTGAACTTTGCAACCATTTAACCGACCCTGTATCTCTCATAATAACCGAGATCCCCATGCATGCACTCAAATCTGTGGCACCCTGTATACAGTGTAATCTTTAAAATCTGATTCCTGAGCAATGCTGGAAGTGGCTCGAGGCTCAACAGTCATGCTATCCATTATTGCCAAAACTACAATCAATATTTTAAATTTTTACATACATAACATAAAATATTTATACCGAGTTACTTACCTGTAAACCAATAATAAACAGTTAAAAAAGCTTCTCTAAAGTCCGAATACACTATGACAGTATCTTAAAAATATAATGAACAATAACAACGAAATAAACACGTACCAAAAACAAAAAAACCTCAACAAAATAATATCACTTAGAAAAAATCGGAAATTCGATTCAGTTCTAATATTGTGAATCAAGGTTAAAATCAAATGTCAAACGCTTGACGCTTAACAAATGACGGTGATTTAGGGAATTTATTTTCATCACCTTGGTGAAAATAACGGTCAAATCGTCCGTTCTTATAAAATATGGACTATATCATACGGGTAGGTGGCCGTTTAAAACATGCCGAAGTAATGTTCAACTATAAACACCCTATATTATTGCCTTATGATCACCCTTTTTCTAAATTGGTTGCCGCTCATGAGCACATTCGAAATTTACATTCCGGTGCCCAAGCCACATTATCTTTTGCAAGACAGCAATTTTGGCCACTAAATGACAAACGGCTAGTCAAGAGTGTTGTCCAAAAGTGTATTCCTTGTTTTAAAGCAAGGCCGTTGCCTTCGCGCAAACAGATGAGAGATTTGCCAAGTTATCGCGTTACCCCATCCTATGCCTTTTTTAATACCGGTGCGGACTATGCTGGCCCTTTCTTGCTAAAAGACTCAACATTAAGATGTTGAAGTGCTTCATTTGCCTATTTGTTTGTTTGTCAACTGAGGCTGTGCATTTAGAGTTAGCCACAGAACTCACCACTCAGTCTTTCATTGCAGCTTTTAGTCGTTTCATAGCCCGACGGGGCTTGTGTAAAAATTTGCACTCTGATAATGGCACTAATTTTATCGGAGCAAAAAACGAGTCTGACGCAATTTATAAGGTTTCACAGGATGAAGGATTGTAGGATGTTCTAGGCAGGGATAAGATTCAATAGAATTTCATTCCTGCGCGTTCTTCACATTTTGGTGGCCTCTGTGAGGCTGCAGTAAAGTCCATAAAACAACACTTGAAAAGAATTGTCAATGATAAGCCTCTATATTATGAGCAATTCTACACCCTGCTCGTTCAAATTGAGGCTATTTTAAACTCCCGGCCACTCACTCCCCTGAGCGATGACCCAAATGATTTAGAAGCCTTGACACCCGGTCACTTCTTGATTGGTCGTCCACTCAACATGTATCCAGAGTTGGACCTATCGACGGTTCCATACAGTCAGCTGTCCAGGTACCAGCATATACAGAAGATGACTCAGCACTTTTGGCGCCGATGGTCATCAGAATTTTTGCATACTTTGCATCAGAAGTTTAAATGGAAGTCCCAGATTAAGCCAACCGAATTGCTGAATTCATTGGTGGTCCTGAAAGAGGAATTTGCCACCTCTCCAGTAGAAAAAAAGACGGATCATCGAGATACACCCTGGCAGTGATGATATCGTGCGAGTTGTTAGCGTCCGTACAACCAATGGTGTAGTTAAACGTGCGGTAACCCGAGTGTGCCTCTTTCCTATTTTTGGTCAAGACAATCCCGAAGAATAAATCGGGGTAATTTGAACTTTTCATGAACATGTTCAAATGGGTCACATTTGGTAAATTTTGTAAATTCTTGAGGTGATTTATATGGCTTTAATCACCTGCAATTTTTTTTTAATTTCAATACTCTTTCTTCTTTTTAAATTTTATATACAGTCCACTTTTTTTGCAATTATCGTTCACATGAATTTGAAACTTATGTTCGTTGTTATCATGACTGGAATTACCCCATTTATATGTTTCATGGGGAAGATTTAGTGTAATGTAGCTTTAGTTTGATGTAAGTGTAGGTTCAAGTTTGTATTGTTTCCTCCCAATCTCTGATCATGGTTTGGGCTACATTATATTGAAAGATATCCCGATTTCCCGATACTTCCAAGGGTGGCGGTATGTTAAATGATAAATAACTCTCGGTCTCGCCCCGGTATTTTGACGTTGGTGACGGGTGTGGCTAAGGACGGTAGTCCGTGCCCGATATACAGGGTGTTCATTAATTGAATGCCGATACTTACGGGTGATAATCCTTGGATGATTTTAAGACAAAAAGTTCATATGAACATAGATCCGCAAGAGCTTAATTTTCAAGATACAGAGGTTGAAATATTAAAAAATAAATGATTTTTTTATAATTACTTTGATACTATCCCAGATATCTTCATGAAATTTGTTTGGAGAAAAAACTTGTACGCCACTGCTTCCTTCCAAAATAAAAATCATTTTTAAAATCTCTATTTATTTCTGAGCCAATTTGTTCTCCTAATTGTTTTCCGTCCGGCGCATGGTTTTTGCTTAAAAAAATAAAATCTACTTAATTGCATTGACACCCTGCTGTGTCATCCAATATTTTTAAATCAGTGGCGCCCTCTGTAACATTCCCATGCATTTTGATGCATAGAAGACGTGTACCAAATTTCAAAAAGATATCTGGAATAGTATCAAAGTGATGATAAGAAAAAAGATTTGTTTTTTAAATTTCAACACCCTGTATCTTTAAATCTATGCTCTTGCGGACCTATGTCCATATGAACTATTTGTCTTAAAATCATCCAAGGATTATCACTCTTAAGTATCGGCATTCAATTAATAAACACCCTGTATAAAAATTTGTAGGGATATTAGAGATGGGAACTATGGAGACCCAGAGTTGTCAAAAAGAAATAGACGCCATGATTCACTTCGATAGCTGTGTCATTAATTATCAATTTAAATCCATAAAAACCCAAAACCATGTCTATTATTTGTTCTATGATAATTACTATTGTTGTGTAACAATACTTAAATGCTGATATATTTATTACTCGATTACACTTATATTGCATAAATATATGTTCAATAAACCGTCATTATTCACTTTTCTTTTTTTTTTGTCAAACCTCTAGATGATTTCATCTCAGATTGGCTAGGTAATATTAGAGTATACTGATTGCGTCAACCCTTTGTTTTTAAACTAGACGAATTCGATAAGTACGTATGTGATTTTTATCGAATAACAGAATTAGCCAGAAAATTAACAACGTATAATCGAAAAAAATCCGCAACAAAACAGTAACAATTCAACAATAGTCCTCGAATGTGATTACGGTTGCCAATAATAATATATGTATCGAATTATAAACCTAATTTTCATCCAATCTGTAACACCGATGATGATATTTGTGAATGAGCATTCTCTATGGTGAAGAATTTGAAGACCACACATTGTAAAAAAATCGAAAAATTATTCAACTCACCATCGCCCAAAGTGGAGCAATTGCAATACCGCGGTATGCCCTTGGAACTGATGAAGTTTTTGGCGCGTTTTGATTGGTCTATAAGCCTCTGGGGAGGCATATCTAATAGCTCCATTATGCAGGCCAATTGGTCAGCTTCATCTTCCCCAGGAAGGAGGGGGAAACCAGTCAAAAGTTCCGCTAAAATGCAACCTAGAGACCACATATCTATGGGCATGCCGTAACGCGCTCCAAGAATAACTTCTGGGGCTCTATAGAATCTAGATTGTATATAAGTGTAAACCCTGTTTTGTTCGTAGCAGGATGAGCCGAAGTCTATAACCTGAAATTAAAAATATTATCAATAAGGTGTCATACGTTGAATAAGCCAAAAAAAAGATAACATCGACTATAATTATTATATTATTAGGGAATATATATATATATAGGGAAGCATCAAGTTCCTGATTAAAAACACCATTATTAAAGATATGAATAGATTTGATGATGTTATTTATGAACTCCCATCAAATGATATACGATGATAAAAAAATAACAAGTAACAGGTGCGGCTGACAAAAAATAAATCAAGGGTAGAAGAGTTTCCATCATTTACATTCACATATATTTTTTATCTCATCAGGAAGAATTCTCAGGTTGTTCAATCAAATATACCAAAGTTACAGATTGATTTAAAAAAAATTGTTTGTTGGTGATAATGGAAAAATATATTGGAAAAATGCTGTGAAGTAACATAACTTAGAACTTTCCGCTAACGTATGAGGATTCTCCTTTATGGACATTTTTCCTTTGTCCATTTACATATAGCTGCAGGAGCCATGAGAACTACCCAACGTTTGCTATGGAGGGAGGCCATGCTTAAAGCAGGATTTATAGATTCGGTAAGACGTAAGGCGTATGCCGTAACGTAAGCCGCAACGAGAATAGCAGCGTAAATTTTCAGGTGTCCATTTATAGTACACGTAAGGCGTTCGCGCTCCCGTATTGCGTTTTTCGAGTATCAAAATATCAATCAGCCGGAATCAGCATTTAACCTCAATTAGTTTTGTTTTGCTCTTGTGTAAAAGTATATTATGGAATATGGAATTTTGGTGTGTATTCTCAAAGTCCATGTGCCAACCGGTAATTTCGAGAAGAGTTGAAATGCTTTCCTAAGCATTGCACTTTTTATTATTGTCTTTGAAGTCCTTCGAACTCAATCAAAGATCATTCTTTTGAGTAATACATTGTCCATTTCACTGATAATTTCCACAAATATACAAAACAAGATCTCACGAAAAGGGTTGGAATCCATCATTATGAATATACATAGCTCAAACTTCGAATGATCGGAAATATACCCAGGGAAATACCAAATGCCAGGTACTAATTATTACGAGCACAAAATTCAGGTAAACTGGTAAACAAAACAGAACAGAATGTTGTCTATCTGTAATCTAGGATCTTGGTTATTGAGAATATCATTGGATTCGCATGCCCCTGCGTAACGCGGTAAGGCGTAAGGACATAAGAAATGAAATGAACCATTTCCTTATGTCTTACGTTCTAGCGATACGTCGTTGCGTCGAGTATAGATGGAAATACGGTTGTCTGAATGTTGATATGATGCGGCTTACGTTACGGCATACTCCTTACGCCTTACCGAATCTATAAATCCAGCTTAAGGCTCAGAGTTCCGCGTCTTCCGAATAGTAGAGGGAGGCAGCGGTAGGACGTGAGGTAACTTGACGGACTGCAAAAGTTACGCGTATTTCCGTTTCCGAGTTCATTTCAAATCTGCGCGGTCTTGAAATAAACACGGATTTGTCACGCAATATTCATTTCCAACCCCGTGTTGATTTTAAGGCGCCAAACTTTGAAACACGCTCGGATTTATATCAGAGTAGGCCGAGTTATACACATCCAAACTGTATTGATTTGAAGACTGCTGGCCTTCGAGCCACACTATTTCTTATACCTGTACGTTATGGGTTCCAAGAGGTCTATATTTATCAGCTAGCTGAAACCAACCCATCGAAAAACTAAATTTCGATTGTAAGAAAAATATAGGCATCAAATTTTTGAAAGTAACGGAGTGTACTTTGAAAACTTTGCTTGTTTTTTATGATAGGTTTGAATGTCATTATACAGGGTGTTTCTTTTATCTTGAGACAGCTCGATATCTGACAAACGGTGAGTTTTTGAAAAAAAAAACAAGTCAAATGAAAGTTATTTGGTGCTCTGGGTGATATAATGATACAGGGTGGCTCATCGAAAACGGAACGGCAGTGATTTTGGACATTTAATGTTATATAAAAATGAAACAATCAGACCCGTTATACAAACCCTCATCTACAATCCCTTGGGCAGGGTGAATCACACCCCTAAAATCTCCAGTAGAAATGGGGGTCGAGTGATACCTTATCTTGAAGGCCCTTCGACCCTGATTACAACTGCCGAGTTTCAAGCCTCTGCAGTCATTCCGGTTGAAATGACAGCTTGTCAAGTTTTTGTTTTTTTTTTCAATTTAATCAAATATCACCCGCGAGAGTTAAACCAAGAGGATATGATAGGGACAGAAGCTTACTCAATTCAATTGCGTGAAATAAATTCTCGTCAAATGAATTGAATCAGATCCTCTAGAAAGACTTTTTTTTTGTAGAAAATGATTAACCCGTCAATACGTTAAGTATGTGAAAGTAAACGGCAAGCTGTAGCAGCCTACATGAATAGTTTTTGGCGTTTGAAACCGTCGGAAAAAACCAGCTCAAAAAAAAGTATTGATTTTGTACCCTCTGGTAATCACGACGATTTTTGGCCAATAACCCACTGCATTGCTAGGAATGCTAGGACAGTTTTACTGAGCATGATGGACTAAAGGCTAAAATAAACTGAGGAAAATCAATCTCCAAGAAGGTTTCTGCTTCTCGAAGAAAAAGGTGTAGTAGTAGTACCGTATCAAGAAAATGTTGGACATCTTGTGCACTTATCTAAGTATTGTGTAACGTTTCTATGTTCAATTTTTTTCCCTGAAATGAACACAGAAACGTAAGTACATATCGCAGTCTATTTCGAAACAAATCCATGCGTGTTTCAAAGTCTGGCGCCTTCAATGAACACGGGTTTGCTAGTTAAAATTGCGTTACTTTTTCGTGTGGATTTGACGAACGCACTGGTTTCAAATGAACAAGGAAACGTAAATAAATACGCCTCCGGTACACCGATGTGAACAAATTCAGAATTCGATCGTATTGAAACGGCATGAATTCCAGGGCCTGAATGGCGTTATTTTATTTGTCGGGTTGGACGGTATTTCTCTCATTGTGGTTCGGTGATTTCATTAGTGATTTTTAAATTTGAAGCGACAATTTGAAAGGCTTTTTATGTTAAGTTTCTTCTTGTTTATTTTTCTAGTGCTTTCAAACAATAATTTGTGTTTGTGTAATAATTAACTCATATTAAAAATGTTATCTGAAACGGATTTAAAACAAGACGGGTTTTATTATTAGGAGTGTCGAATACCTTTCAGTTGAATGAAAAATTTGCGGAAAGAGGAAAGTTTTCCAGTTTCTTCAAAGATTCATCACAGTATAGATACTAACGGTTAGTGTCTACCAGGTCAGTGACTAACCAGTAGTAGAATATATCTCTTGTGTCGTTCATTCCGGTAACCGGTAACCTTGATCGGGCCCGCTAGTCAACATTTTCACTATTTTAGTATACATAGCAACCATAGGCGTCTCCATATTAAATAGGTAGGTAAAGGTATATGTTTGTCATATAAAAACGGTCGGGACTGCACTGCTACCGTCGTCGGTTGGGAGAATTCAACACTTTTGAAGGTCACCTGCTCAAATGTACTCTATGTCACGAGATATATAAACAATCATTGAGATATATTACTGGTTAGTGTATATACTGTGGATTTATCCTAATGGAACAAGTTGTCTTTGAAAAATGTTGTTTTCAACTTCGAACATTTCATACAGGGTGTCCCAAATTTGAGTTTTTTTTTTATTGTGTTCAAATTGACTCTGTAGGTTCTGTTTGGGATTTGATGGAGAAATTGAAAAAAAATACATATATATGAAGTGAGGTTGTTTGCATGATTTTATCATTTTCCAACGGATTTTCTTGAAACAATCATAAGGTAGGTATGTAGATTCTATTTGGGATGTAATATGTATTTTGAATGATTTTGAATGCAAGAAAAAGATTTTGTTGAGGTTATGTTTCCACAGGTTGGTTATTTTTCAATGAGAGCCTGTTTATCAATGGGGGTCACCCCTGGGCTAACCTCAGAATAACTTCAAAATTTTCGACATTTCTCCATTTGGCAGGGCTAGATTGACCAAGGGTTACGGTTAGCCCGCTTCTGATAAATAGCCTCTGAGGTATTAGGAATTAGGTAGGACCTACAATGTGAAGGATCTATGGGGCAGGGCATAAAGTTGATATATTTTTAATTTGGTGAAGTTATGTCTGCAAAATTTCATTATTTTCTAAATGAACATTGTTCTATTTAAAATGCATGTAATTTGGAAATCCAAAAAATAGATGAATTGATGTTTGCATAGATGAGGATAACTATACAAAATGGTTTTTGCTTCGTTTCGATACATACTTCCAAAACAAAAAAATAAATATACGTTCAAACACTTTCAAAAATAAAAAAATACAGCTGTTTGAAATGTTATCAAAGATTATGCAACTAAGTGACAAAACGCACCAAGCGCTAGTATGTAAGTTAGGACAAAATCCGTCTCGCACGCGATTCAATACTGGAAGAGGCTCCAGTTCGTTCGCATTTTTATTTCTTTTTCTTTTATTTTCGTAGCCTTTAGAGATCAGACTGCGCAGGTAGGAATCGGGGTTTTGGCATTCCTACTTGTATTTCTAGATGCCTTCCGGAAGGTGACCCAGTACCAAAGAGGTCAAATTAAGTTAGAAGACTGGGACACTAGAGGGATTATCCCTGACGTCCTAATGCGGAGGAGATGTTTAGTGGGTAGAACCCCACACTAAACGACAAAACATTTTTCTATTATTTTTTTTTAGCCTTTCACTAAATGTTCAATACACGTCCTATACCATATTCCGCCTAGATAGAATAAGTACAAAGTCAAGAAACTGATAGTTGAAGTTGACCAACTTTGAGCAAAAAATGTTTTATACTTCTGATCAATTCTTAAACTTCCTATAAAGTATAGGACATCAGTCAAGGCTTTATCTATAAGTAGAAAAAAAAACTGTTCGAAAATGTCAACAGGTGTTTCAGAAAAACGTGTATTTCTGAACCACTTTTAGACCGCTCAAAAGCTCACGGGCCTCTGAGCCTTAACCTCCCTCAACTACTAATTCTTATCAAAATGGGTGCAAGAATCGAAGCATATAGACTTAGCAATACCGGACTCTAGATCCAGTCAAACTCTAAAGGGCATACTAAGATTACCAGCACAATCTTGAACCCCTTAACAACAATGGGGTGAAATAACATTTTGAACAATATCAACTTTTAAACGCCTTCCAAAACCAAGCTAACCTTGGAAGAGGAAACAACACAAGCGGTTCCAAGACATGCAAGCGGAAATACACGTACTAAACTTCTGCGTATGACAATCTCAGGAGAGGCTACAAAGAAAGAACCATCCTGAATGATAGCTAAACGGCATTCATAACCCTCCCTTGTCGGGAAACTAAATTAAAGCAAGTCTGAGATTGTCAGCAAACCTTACCACTCTGGAAGCATCCAACGATGTTACTCTAGGATGGATATTAGGGCACAAGGGGATAGATGAAAATGAACTAGTGGACCAACTGGCACGGAAAACTTCAAATACATCATTTATGCGACCAGAACCTTCCATTGGGGTGACAAAATCATAAACTCTTGATCCAAAAAACAACAGAAAAGAAGGTGGAACTAACCCATATGTAGGCTCTGCAATGAAGAAGAAACAGCCCCACACACTGAATGTGAAGCACTGACGTTCTAGTGCGGTTCCTAAAAGGTCGGCCAGAGGAACAATACAAAGCGTCACAAACCTTATTCAGGCAACAAAACTTCAAGACTGGGAGACAGGACAGAGAACACATAATATGCTCAAACAGGGGTTGAGTGTCAGAGAGTCAGAGCTAATAGCTTTGTTCGCGGGTCGGTTACGAACCAATTCAGAACTATTTTTCAAGCACTGTTCTTGAAATTTTATCAACTGCGCATTCAAATCAGTTCTAAATTGGTTCAGAACTGGTTCTTAACCAATCCGCGAACAAGGCTAATACCCTGAAAACTTGTAAAAGCTGAAATTCAGTTAACAGTAATAATTACTAACTCTTCGATTTTCGACCGTAGTTTTACAGAATCCGCGTGCATGTGCGAATCTTCTCTTAAAAAAAGCTGTTCTCAGTTCTAGGAAAGGATATTGAATAGAATTATTTCGTCAAAATGGTGGAGGATTTCTTAAAAAAAAAAAACTTTCGCGGCGCTATTTTCTGAAGTTCCAAGATTTTTCACATTGATTTCAAGCTGTTTACTTGATAGCGACATAGAGAATGTTGAGGAAGGATGCTCTTTACTCCTCAATCTTCGTAAAATGTGCCTTGTTTTTACCATAGACGTATAACCAAGGATATACGTCTATGGTTTTTACCCTTATGTAAACGAGTTTATTTGAATAAAACCAGAGAACAAACATCTTTTCATCATCAACATCCTAACCTTTGAAAAAATGTGCAAAATAAATTTAAAAATCATCACTGCCATAGAATTTGTTAGTATGTTCTCAGATGTTCTGTTTTGTCTTAATAGCCTGTCAAATATCAAACCAACTTTATTGACACAGAACGCGTTGACTATCTGGTTATGCACAAATCCATAGACGTATAACCAAACGTCTATGCACAAATCCCATAAAAACAGGACCAACTGAGTATAGTTTTATTCGAATAATAATTATCCTTTTATACATGGTGGAGGATACTATGCTTTGATTTTCTCGTTAATGGTATTCTATAACTAAAAAGATTTCTGGAAATCGCCATCAATTTTGTCAAAAAAACTACCGATAAAGAA
The DNA here is from genome assembly GCA_958502075.1 of Orchestes rusci. Lineage (NCBI taxonomy): Eukaryota > Metazoa > Arthropoda > Insecta > Coleoptera > Curculionidae > Orchestes > Orchestes rusci. Next base: position 20,818,302 of record OY293303.1, read on the forward strand.
TAACTGCTTGTGATTCAATGATGTGTTGACAAACATGATGTTTATCTTTTACGGAAATGCTATCTAAATATATTTAAAACACTAAGCTCATGATTTTTCTTAGATGATCGTCTGGTTTCCAGGATCACTCATAACTGATATTTTGGCTCCACTTTTGCACATTTGAAGGGACAAGACTCGGTACAAGAATAAAACAAGGATCGATTTCTATCGAAATTAAGATTACTTAATTAATATGTAGATATACAGGGTGTTTCATTAATATTACGAAAAAATTAGGAAAGAGTTTCCCCGTATCCCCGCTTTAAAATAAGAACAAAACTTCCTTTAAACATGTATCCGGAAATGCTTCGTTACAGAGCTACAGGATGCTGAAATATTATTTTCATTTTTATTTTTTCTAAATAGTTTTTGTGCTAATGTCGATCTTTTGATGAAAATTGGTATTCAGAGGTTTCTTATCATGTGAAATTCGAATTTGATAGTATGGCTCGAACGTGTAGGGGGCGCTACCTACACTTATTTTTCAGGATATGAAGAGCCATAACTTTTTTGGACGTCTCTGTATAATGTTTTCAACTAATAAAAACGATTTCTTTATCACTTTTACGCAGAAAATGTATACTTGTTAGAGATCGCTACGTGCAACGGTTCTCGAGATATTTGGATAATGAATACATTATGTGATAATGAAATTAAGGCCAAGCATGGTGTTTCATTGAAAGTGCCAAAAATACAGGATGAGTTTGCCGTCTTGAAAATAAGAAAAAAATGCCTATAAAAATGTGTCCCGAAATGCTTCGTTACAGAGCTACAGGGGGTTAAAGTTATTATTTTATTTAATTTTTTTCAGTTTTTAATTTGTTTTTGTTTAAAGGATATTTGAATAAGAGTGGTTGATAACATCACACACAAGTCGACTTTTATCTCTTTCACCGAAAATATGAAGCAGTCATGCGAAATATGTGATAACTCCTAGCAGGTAACCTTCGCCATAATTTCAAAATCCCATGTATTAATCATTTTCAATCCAAATATTTCGAGAATGGTTCCAAGTAGCGGCTTCGAACAAGTTTACAAAAAACAAAAATGAAAATAAAATTTCAACACCCTGTAGCTCTGTGAAGAAGCATTTCCGGACATATGTTTATAAGAAGTTTTGTTCTTATTTTGAAACGGGAAAACTCATCCCGAATTTTGTTGCAATATTAATGAAACACCCTGTATAACTCTTTGTACTTTTAGTGTGTAGAATATCAGCCAGCTATAACTGGCAAAATGGGATTGTTTTTACTCTTATCCTCTCCAGTATGGTACGAGTTATGGTATGACCGATTAAAATTCTGATTCAGCATTGAAAGAGAAAAAACCGTCTTCAGGGTGCCATATTTAATGGGGCGTAGCTCCCTTGGAAGCATTTTTTGAAAAACGTTTATGACTTTTTTCTATGGACAGGAATCACCCCAGGAATTTTTTACTAATGTTTAGGAAACACCCTGTGTACTTGGTCAAAATTTTTCAATTTATCTTTTAAATATCTTAAGAACCAGTGTTCTTTGGTTAGAGACACTTCTTTGTACTGATATATTTATGTAGATTATGCGGGTCGAATCATATTTGTTGGGTCAAACAATAAAACTTAAAATATCGCTATAACTCGAAACTACAGTTTTATGACATTCCTTGTTTTATTCCTGTACCTTTCATTTGTTTATAGAAAAGAATATCTTATTTTCATAATAAAGAATATGGAATAAATACAGCTTGTTGTAATCCATACTTATGTCACTTCAATCAGTAACTGTTAATAAGTGGAAGAAAAGCAAGTTGCGCGATAGTATTGAGGAATACCATCCTCTCTGGTTATCATTAATCACACTGTCAATTAAAATCAAACAATTATGAACGTTAACCCATACACCTTAAGAACGGCCTATATTACACTGGTATGCAAATACTTTGCGAACATACTTTATTGTACGCGCGCATCATTTTATGAATTTCATGTAACGTGATACGCGCGCATCATTCTATGAAATTCACGTGGTATCACTGGTATTATACATTTGTACATGTACCGGTACCGGTCAGAAGTGGTGATATAGGAGCGTTGATGGATGGCTGTGAAAAAGTGATAGAGTTAAAACAATTATTCGTCTTCCCAACGTTTATTTACAGGTCAGTAAAACGAACTTTATATTAATACTATGTATCTTGTAGATTGTACTTGTGTTTCATATATTCTGTGATGTACAATTTGCCTTGTTTTGAATAACATGTGAGTGTTTTTAAAAGAAACCATCTTATGCTGTACACGTCTTCGGGTCAAAATGGACGCCAAGTATAAAAATTCAATAATTACTCCAATTTCCGTACTGGGATTGTAGTTATAGAATGATTTTGAGAGTATGTGTCAGCCTTGATGAATCTACAAAAAATTTCCTATCCACCGTGATGGATGAATATCCTAACAAACCAACGAGTAAATAAAACTTAGAGATATTCATCCTAAGACCCACATATTGGCTGAGCGGCTGAGTAGTATTCCGCAACCCAGGGACCACAGAAGTCAGAAGTCTAAAGGATCAGTAACAAACAATTCTTCAGTTTTGCTTGTAGGTATTGTGTTTTTGAAATGTGGAACTGCAATTCCGATGCGGAAACAGTAATTTATTGATTGCAACGAGAACAAAGGATGATGGGATAGCATTTTTCGGAATTAAGACTGAGGGTTTCTCTGCCGTGCTCTTTCCCCTCAGGAATTCCAGGCTGAGTACGGCAGTATTTTCACTTTTCTGTTTACATTTGTAATAAAGTAAGTAGGTGTATTACAAATTTTGCGTTTTAATTAACATCCCAATATCCTCAAAATTTCTTGATTTTGTAATTATCGGGCGCATTCGAGGTAAGTAGATTTATAGAAGGTGGAGTCATCACAACGTAGGTCCAACGTAGGTATTTGTCATGAACGTCATTAAACTTTCCTCATTCAACTTTGTTGAACGAACCCGGGTACCTATGTTATACTACAATATGGTGTGACTGTGTGATAATATAATATTTATCCATATCCTATGGTGCGTTGATATATAATTTGCGCTTTGGTTTTATCAAGGGTTTTATGCAATGCGTTTTTCCAAGACGAAACATAGGATTTTCCATGTTACATTTTTAGTCCCATGTAAGCGCTAGTTGTATTCAAAGTACACAGCTGAAACTTGCCGAAGATAAACTTTGATAAATTTCGGGATTATGTAAGTTCATCAATTACACCAGAACAAGAGTAAAAAAATGTTTTAAATGCCTTGTATATGACGGTTACAAACAACTTTCTGACGTGTCTAACGTGTCAAACTTTTAATTCAAAAATATATAGGGTTATTTAAAAGGGCTTATTCAAAAGTATCTGATTTCAAAGAAGTTTTGTTTTTCGTCTGGATAGGGACCCTTCAAGGCTACATTTTAAAATTATTTTCATAATATACAGGGTGTCCCCAATACACGAAACGTATCAAAGTTATATTTTTTTGAATGAAACCCCTTGTATATCAATTGATTTTTCAATTCGTTTTCAATTCGGAACAAAAATTGTGATACAACTAATTTTCCTAAATTCGCGTCTTGAAAATGAGATTTTTGCACCTTTGACATGCTATAAAACTCAAACTATCCAAGTTAGAGAAAAATGGTTTGCACTTTCCCATCTTAACTTTTCAAGAACTATCCAAGGAGATTAAATTTATTCCTGAAAAAAAAAATGACAAAATGTGTCGAAAAAAGTTGACAGTTGACGGTACCTTCTATCTGCTATTCAAATGAATGAATAGCTCTTGAAAAGTTAGGAAGGAGAGTGCAGACCATTTTTCTCTAACTTGAATATTTTGAGTTTCATGCAAAAACGCCATTTTTAAAACGCGATATCTCAATAACGGTTGAATTTAGGAACATAAGTTGTATCACAATTTTTATTCAAAATCAAAGGAAGAATTGAAATATCAATTAATATACAGGGGATTCCATTAAAAAAAAATACAACTTTGATGCGTTTCGTGTTCTTAGGACACCCTGTATAACGTGAAAATATTTTTAAAATGTAGCCTCAAAGGGTTCCTATCCATTCAGAAAAAAAAAACTTTTTTAAAATCAGGTACTCCAGCCATAATGTTTTGTGTCGAATAACGTGAATAACCCTGTATAATAACAATCTCACTAGATTTCATACACTATGGTATATATAAGATCAAATTATACCACTCTCTTATGAAATAAATTTCTCATTGTTGTATTGCTAGTTTTGACATAAAAATTCATTCATTCAAATCAAATTTAAGGATTGGTAAGTACTGATGGCGATTTGGCGAAGCGGAGACTACAGTAAAATACAACTGGGTACGTCGCGTCGCCCGTGATTGGTCAGATTGGTTGACATAGATGTTGCCATGGTGATCGCCGAAGTAACAATATAATATATTAAATTTGTGTCTAATGTAGAAATAAGACAAAGTTAGTTGAGTTTAGGTTGGGTTGAGATATATTGGCTTAGTTAAGGTGAGTTCGAGTTTACGCTCTAAACACTCCGAGCCCGAAAATTGTGCACGCTTGAATGGGCAATTTTCGTGCTCGGAGTGTTTGGAGTGTAGACTCGAGCGCACCTTTTGTGTCTGATAAAAAATGGATGTCGCGTACGCGTATACGCGACATCCTTATTGCTTATTGTTTGATGATAGACAGACATGACACGTAGGTACCTAGTTGCATTTCACTGAAGTCTGCGAGGCGGTCAGCGGGAAGTTAGGTAGTTGATTCTTGTCAGTCAAACAGACATATTGGTCTGATAGCCGATAGCCGCAACGGCCATTTTGTCGAGTGATAAAGTCAGTTATTTTTGTGCATGGTGCGATTATATTCGTCACGACAAGATTATTTATCGACGTACGTAGGGCGTCGTCGTCGTACATGATTATTGTGATTGTGCGTCAAACTCCAGCCATCCATAATCATAATACTGATATTGTGCGTGTGTACCAAATAAAATAGCAGGTGGACACAGAGTTGGGTAGTATTCGAATACACGGTATTCTGAATCCTATTCAAGCTACTTTTTGCGGTATTCGAATACTATTCGAATAGATTTTCAAAGTTGGGTATTCGTATTCATACAACTACTTTTTTGACCAAGATTCATTATTCTGTATTCAATATTACTTGAGTATTCAAATACCTGAATAGAATATTGAATATTTGTATTCAAAATTTGAATAAATGAATACTTGTATTCAAAATTTAAGTAGCTGAATACTTGGATTCAAAAATAAAATAAAATGAATATTGGTATTGGTAGTGCAATATTCGAATATCCCAAGTCAGTGTTGACAATTTGATAGCAAGGCTTCACAGTTCTTCAAACAGTGATCGGACATCCCTAATTCCCAAGTCCTGCGACAGCAGCTGAATGACGAACTATTCCAGGAGTTGATCTTATTGAAAGAAAAATGGGCTTTATAATACTAATTACTAAGTGGACCTTTGATTCTTGTTACATATTTCTTTATCTGGTAAATGCCAGTGAATATTCCCTCTTTATTTATCCTGTTTTTTAATTTTCTTCCTCTGTGCATGCAATAAAAATTTTGTTTTTAATGAAGCTATCTACATGGTGGAACACGAAAAAGTCGAAAAACTTTCCATCCAGGTTTTCTCAGTTGTTGGGTGATTAATCTAAAATAGCTTGGACACGCCTTTTTTTTGTTTTTTGTGGGAGACATATTTCGAATTTTCACCCTTCACCTGTCAACCCTTAAGCGGAGGTGATAGCCACCCCCAGAATCTCAAATGGAAAGGGGGGTCGAATGATACGTCCTTTATATATATTTTTATTGAGATTATATTACCTAAGTCTCAAGTTGCGACTATTTATTATTTCTTATTATAATTGTTTTATCATTCTTTAATATTCTATTGATTTTGTGTGGGTACCAGTGGTCCCCGCTCACGGGTTAAAAGTAGGAGGTGAAAATACAACAAGAATGTGTCCCCCAAAATACAAAAATTGACGTCGTTGAGCGATTTCTACCTGAGAGAAGTATATTTTCTATTCATCTTCAATTTAGTGAATTTAATGGGTATTCTGGAAAATATTCATTTTTCATGAATACTCTGTATTCGAATATATTTCAAAACGTGTATTCGAATACCATGTATTCGAATCAATTTTTGATCGCAGTATTCAGTATTCGTATTCGAATACCATTTTTCAGTATTCGACCCAAGTCTGGGTGGACAGTAAGCTACTGGGTAACAAAATAGAAATGTTTTGCTGTTGAGTCGACTGTTCCATGTTGGACCCGACACGGCCATCTTTTCATGGTGCTTGTGAGCCAGCCATTTTGTGAACCTCGTTTGGAGAAAAAGGAGGAGCTTATACCAGTGTTGCCAGGACATTGCCGTCGTCGGTTACACAGAAATCATCACCCCGCTCCGGGTATGCAACAAAAAGTACATATGTAATGCTGGCTGCCTAAACGTGTGCTGATGTGACATGGACATTATGCAACAACAAATGAATACTTGTAATGTGCGTTGTTTGCTGCTGCTGATTTGGATGGCTGTTGCCTGTTGATTCCTGCTGTCCCGTTCTGGGTCCCGCTGGCTCTACTCAGGAGAGAATTTGGTAGGCCTGTGTTTTCCAAGTGCCTACGGATTTCCTTGGCTCCTGGATACAGTGTTGAGAGGCATTTCATCAGGAAGTTAGTTATTGAGTTGAGAACTTGTTTATTGTTTGGTATTTTTTCCTATTAATTATTTGGGTCTATAATAATACATAATTTCATAATAATGGCTGATGAGGCTCCTTCGGATGCAGCCCGCGGTGAGGCCGCTTTGTCTGAGGTTGCTCGTTTACAAGCTCAGTTGAATCAGCTTACACGTGATGATTCATTGCCTACTGCGGCGCACAGTGGTCAAAAATTGGAAATTCGTGATCAAAATGCAATAATTCAACTTCTTCGCACGAAGTTCAAATTTAAGTATTATAATCTCCTATATATTGGTTGAGTTCTTAACTAGTTACTCATTTGACATTTATGGCAAAACAGATATTTCTGCATATCTTAAGTTGACAAAAATCAATACTTTTCTTTTAACTGCACAATATAATAAAAACAAGGTAATTTTCTTAGAATTTCCATACTTAAGTATCTCAAGTAACCACATATTATTATATATGATATTAAAGGGTTATCTTTCTTCTTTATCTTTGAGAACTTATATTTATCAGAACATCGCTGAGTAATTGTGTGATTATTAATTCATTGATAATACGCAATTTACGTGAAACGTATAAATAAATTCTAGCATACATTTAGTGAGACACGAGTAGACACCGTCAAATTTATATTATAATATTGTTTGGAATGTTATGAGAATCATACAAGTTAGTGCAGCTGCCACTGTCTGCCCGTTCAGCAGGTAACGTGATTCATTGGGCAAAGAGGCAAAAAATAAAGATATTAGGAGGTATAGACAAACTTTCACAAGAAAGTTTAATATTCTCAAAGAAAACAAGGATCTATGGTCAAGTTCATATTCCACCAAAAACCAGAAAAAAAGCAAAGTTGCTGAAGCTGAAGAGGAATTCGAAGAAGGCGAGATCGAGAGTGACTAATAGATTCTATAAAATCAATCTGTAATTACCAGGTTCTTCTATAGATTTTTTTTCCAAAAATGTTAAGGGTTAATGTTTTATTAATTCAAGTCTGTTTTAAAATAAGTCTTACTCCATGCATGAATATAATTGAAGAACAATTAAATTGATGAAGAAGAGGAGCAGGTTGCTGAAGCTGAAGTGGAATTTGAAGAAGGCGAGATCGAGAGTGACTAATACATTCTATAAAATCAATCTGGAATTACCGCGTTCTTCTATAGATTTTTTTTTCCAAAACTGTTGAGAGTTATTGTTTTATAAATTTAAGTCTGTTTAAAAATTAGTCCTACTCCTAGTCCTATGCATAAATATCAGTACATAATTCATAAATATCAAAAATAATCAAATTAAACATATATATTTTTTTAATATGTATGTGTGGGTATTATTTCAACCCCATTTGTTTGGCTCATTTTCATCTATCACCCTATTTAAGTATGAGAAACTTTTTGAGCATTTTTTCCTCTCTCGGCAATGACTCCCATAAGGTCTTGGATTTAACTTCTTAATTTTTTAAGATGAAGACTTGTCAGGCCAAAGAAGTTCTCCAGCTTCATTTCTTTTACCACCACTTTTCCTGAATTTCCGGATTCTACGCAATTTACAAAATCAGCAAAATCGTAGACTTTCATTTCTGTTGTAGAGATATCCAGGTGGACGTGGTGGAAACTGTCTGCCGCCATGAACGTGTGTCCAAGCTCAAAATATCTCAAAATCAGCTTTTTTGTATCTGTTTCGGGTGAATTTATAATATATGATAGATAGGAAAATAGCGCCCAGTTTTTATTTCGCCTGGAACAGTTATTTATTTTATTTTTTTTTATATAAAATAAACATTTTGTAAAAAAAATACCAATTTTATTTGCTAAGAACATATAAAGTAATGTTACAGTAATGGCGTTTTTTTATCGCTGCAAGTGATATTTCGTACTCTCTATAGACACCAAAAAGTGTTCATATAAACAATAATATAATCAATAGTATAACATATTACAAACCGTATATTTTAACAGTTATTGAAAAATGTGTTGGCCAATATTATTTCGCATTGAGTTTCGACGGGTTCGGCTAGTCATCTTATAAACTCTAATAATTTGATCGTCCCCTATAAAATGATGATTCGTTTGACCGGCAGTGACTGCATTTTTCTAGGTTAGTATTGAATAATATACAACTGAATATAGTACAAATAAAATTAAATCATGTTGTAACAATTTTCAACTTTACAATAGGACTATTATTAAACTACTGACCTATTTGCAGCAGTTAAAATTCACATGAATGACATTTCATTTCAAGATCTTGGGCGGTTTGAAATATTTAAATTAATTTATGTCCATGAAGATTGATTTTTTTCGATTTATAACTAATTAATTTGTCAACAAGTCCCAGTTATTGTTATTTCAAACACTAATGATGATGGAGTAGATCAAAATAAAACTACTCTGCCGAACAACATTTTTTTAAAGGGAAGAAAAAAATAATTTGGCTCAATCAAAGAAACTTGACTAATAGGTACACTATTAGTTAATTGAAGATTTATTGTTAGTCTAAGATCCTGTATTAGAAATATCTACCCTTATCTGTTATTTGATTATGATAAAGATTATATGTTAGATAATTTGTTCATCGATAAATCGCGCATTTGTTGCCTAGCAAAATCACGGGCCTTCACTGTTGAATAATATTGACTTGGATTGATTTTTTTTTATCAACTTCTTTCATTTGTTATTTATGAAAATCGATCATTGGTCGAAAGAAGATTGCACAAGGAATTGGAAAAATATAGGTTGCCTACTTTCCTTTGGGTACAACTATAAGGTTGCCATGCAGGTACAAACAGGTGGACAGGCGTTGAAAATATACCCTCATCTGCTATTCGATTGTTTTTTTTTTTAAAGAAAGCTTATTTAATTCCCTATCGAACAGTATAAGGTTGCCTGATCAAAAGTGTTTCCCATCCATGGTTGTCTAATGTCAAAGTTAAATTTTAATTTTTGATTTCTTCAAATAACTTTTGAAATAATGAAGTTATTGGCTTGAGATTTGGTATATAAGTGTGGTTGGACACGCAAAATTCAAATCTTGCCTTGGTATGGTTCTTACTAGTAGGGGCCGCCACTTATACATCTTTCCACTTTTTCAAATAGTCATAACTTTTTGGTACACACCCGTATATTCTTTTTAAATTGAAAAAGTGTTTTCTCCGTCCTTTTTACACAAAAAAAGGTATACTTTGTAGAAGTGGTTGGGAGTAACCTTTTTCAAGATATTTACACTTAAAGTAAAGCATGCAATGTGGTTTTCAATGGCAAATTTTGAAAATAAACATGAGAGGCTTTGAAAACGGCGTTATCATGGTAATTTTGACAGTTTGATTTGATGTTCAATGATTCTTGATAAAAAAAATCTAATTTTATATATTTTTTAACTTGTTTTATCATTTTTGTATTATTTTTTTATTTTTTTCATTTTTTCTTGTTTTTTCTTTAATAAGAAACATTGAATATTGAGTTACTTCTCAAAATTACCATGACAACGGCGTTTTCAAAGCCTAGTACGATATACGTTATTAGGAATATACAGGATGCTACAAATTCGAGGCTGGGGATCTCTGAAAACCGTAATAGATACAATAAATTCATTCAAATGGGGACAAAGTTGCGTATTTTGATGCTCAACAAAATGCCGTTTTTGAAAGCCAAGAGTTTCCGACTACGTCTGAAATAATCCGCCAAAAACGAAATTTTTCAAAATCGTTTTCATTTTTTTCTGACCATTCTCTTCTTCTCATGCAATCATGGAGTACCTGCAAGCCCACTATTCCCTTTAATTTTAATTAATTGCCTTTGAGGTGTCAAAAATCAAATCCAAAAATCCAGGGCCGTATTTAAAAAAACAATGTTGATGCTGCTCATAGACGAAACGTCGGTTCTTCAATTTAATTACGCTATCTTGCAAAGGGCAAAAAGTGGCAATGAAAAAGTTCAATTTATTTTGAAAAATCTTTTCAAATGCGGTCTGAAAAAAATGAAAACGATTTTGAAAAATTTCGGTTTTTTCGGATAATTTCAGAAGTAGTCGGAATTTCTTGACTTTCAAAACGGCATATGTTGAGCATCAAAATACGCAACTTTGTCCCCATTCCCCATCATTGGAAGAGTTTTCACTTTTGAATGATTTTGTATGTATTACGGTTTTCGAGATCCCGATACTTAGCCTCGAATTTGTAGCACCCTGTATATTTCTTAAATCGTATCTCGAACTGATAGGTGGCTTTGAAAACGCCGTTGTCATGGTAATTTTGAGAAGTGACTAAGTATTCAATGTTTCTTATAAAAAAAAACAAGAAAAAATGGAAAAAATAAAAAAATAATACAAAAATGATAAAAAAAGTTGAAAAAATTAAAAATTAGATTTATTTTTTTTATCAAGAAACATTGAATATTAAATCAAACTGTCAAAATTAACATGATAACGCCGTTTTCAATGCCCCTCATGTTTATTTTCATAATTTGTCATTGAAAACCACATTGCATGCTTTACTTTAAGTGTAAATATCTTGAAAAATGTTACTCCCAGCCACTTCTACAAAGTAAGTATACCTTTTTTGTGTAAAAAGGACGGAGAAAACACTTTTTCATTTCTAAAAGAATGTACGGGTGTGTACCAAAAAGTTATGACTATTTGAATGAGTGAAAAGGTGTATAAGTGGCGCCCCCTACTAGCAAGAATCATACCAAGGCAAGACTGGAATTTTGCGTGTCCAACCACCCTTAAATACCAAATCTCAACCAAATAACTTCATTATTTCAAAAGTTATTTGATGAAATGAAAAATTAAAATTTACCTTTGACATAAGGCAACCATGGATGGGACACACTTTTGATCAGCCAACCCTATACTGTTGGATAGAAAATTAAATAAGCTTTCTTTAAAAAAAAATCAATCAAATAACAGATGAGGGTATATTTACAACGCCTGTCCACCTGTTTGTACCTGGCAACCTTATAGTTGTACCCAAAGGAAAGTAGGCAACCTATATTTTTCCAATTTTCTTTCGACCAATGATCGATTTTCATCGATAACAAATGAGGGAAGTTGATCAAAAAAAATCAATCCAAGTAAATATTACTCAGCAGTGAAGGCCCGTGATTTTGCTAGGCAACCCATGCGCGATTTATCGATGCGGACAAATTATCTAACATATACTTTTTATTATCATAATCATATAACAGATGAGGGTAGATATTTCTAATACCGGATCTCGTAGTATGTTGATATACCTACCTACGCGTCAATTAGCAAATTTGTGGATTGCATTGAATAACTTAATTATCGGATAATTAAGTTATCCTCTGAACAGATCTAAAAGTAATAGCACTGGAAACGCTTTTTAATTATTTTAATTAACTTTCCTATTCTTCATATTTGAGTCAAAATGAATCTTTCCATCTGAGGTTATCATGTTTTAAGAGAATCCTAACCTAATTCAAAATAAAATGTTTTTAAAAATAAAAAATATAAATTAGTTTTCTACGAGGTTTTCTATACAGTGTGACCCATTTGTTTTGGGAACACCCTGATAAAAAGTTTATTTCTTAACCGATTTGGTTCGTTTTTTTTTTGGATTGTAGAGCTCGAAAAATTGTATATTCTTGGCAAAAAGTGACCTTCGCCATTTTGACTTCAAGGCCTACTATGTTAGTTTTTAAGAGCAAAATTTCAGGAAACCATATTAGCGATTTTTTTAGAAAAAATCTGTGTGCGCCACTGGATTCAGCATCCTTTAAAACGGGTCTATACAAATTTTCAACCGAAAATATCAAGTTGAAAAAAATTAAAAATTCGCACTTTAACAATCTTTGATTCTATCAAAACAAATAAAAATGACATAAAACTAAAAATTTGTAACTTCTACCAAACCACCATCAACTCCAATGCATTTATCATTTCTTTTGATAGAATCAAAGATTGTTAAAGCAAAGTTTACTAATATACAATAAGTTAGGTCACTTAGAAGTCGGCTCTTTGAAATCCGTATACAAGCGCGGCCGCGGCGTCAAAGCATGCCGCTCAAAGAAACCCGCCCAGCGAAAATGGTTCAAAGCGACCGACAGACGTTCCGAACTAATGGGAACTGGGCTCTCCAAGAGAAACGAAGTAGAAGGGTGGAGCCGGTTTCGCGCGTTCTCGAAAGTGGTCCAACTGTTTATTATTAGTAAACTTTGGTTAAAGTGCGAATTTTTAATTTTTTTCAACTTGATATTTTTGGTTGAAAATTTGTATAGACCCGTTTTAAAGGATGCTGAATCCAGTGGCGCACACAGATTTTTTTCTAAAAAAATCGCTAATATGGTTTCCTGAAATTTTGCTCTTAAAAACTAACATAGTAGGCCTTGAAGTCAAAATGGCGAAGGTCACTTTTTGCCAAGAATATACAATTTTTCGAGCTCTACAATCCAAAAAAAAACGAACCAAATCGGTTGAGAAATAAACTTTTTATCAGGGTGTTCCCAAAACAAATGGGTCACACTGTATATACTCAAGACTCACTTTGTTGTGTGAAACTGAGAATTAAAAAAACGTATTAAGTATGCTAAGCAATACAATAAGGTACCGGGTGACACCTTATACACTGACACCCCCCTAACCAACCCAAATAGGCCGTTAGGTTCTATTTAATTAATTATGTTTCGCTGCCACAATAATCGCTCTATGGGAACTAACAACTTTTCGAAAAGTTGGCCATGGTTATCATATAAGCAAAATGAAACAAAAGTTGAATTATAATAAAAATTACAAAGAACAGAAACCAGAGAACTATAATAAAACACAAAACTAATCAGAGTGAATATTTTCTCCATATTGCCTTTTTCTTTTCCATACACTGATTTAAAAAATGTTGCGTTTTCTATTTTCTGCCACAGAGAACACCATTTTCGAAGTTTTTTTTTGAAAGTATCAAATGAGCAAATAATTATGAGGTCTGTTCGTAGAACAATCACAAATCGATCAGCGCTTCATCGATTGGTCAAAATAATCAGAAATAGTTTGCAAACTGCAAATGCTGATTGGCTCTGACTGGTTTGTGATTGTTCTACGAACAGACCTATTATTTGAGTGAAGATGATCAGCAGAAACATTGTTTTCATTTAAAGCATGGCCAACTTTTCGAAAAGTCGTTAGTTCCAATTGAGCGATTATCGAGGCGGCGAAACAAAATTAACAACATATAGGGTGATTCAATAAGAGTTTCCACATTACAATTTGAAATATTTTTGAAACGCCACTGTATTTGTTTATTATCATATGAGATTTCTAACCTCAAAACATAAACAATATTAGTCATGGAGCAATATACGGCTGAACAACGTGTAAAAATTGTGCAAGCATATTATGAAAATGGTTGATCAAGAAAAAATGCATTTCGGGCTCTACGTGAATTTTTCGGCGCGCAAAATCGACCTTCTGAGAGGACAATTTGGAATGTGGTTTAAAAATTCGAGCAAACTGGATCTGTAACTAACCTCAAAGTCCTCTCAGAAGGTCGATTTTGCGCGCCAAAAAATTCACGTAGAGCCCGAAATGCATTTTTTTTTGATCAACCATTTTCATAATATGCTTGCACAATTTTACACGTTGTTCAGTCGTATATTGCTCCATGACTAATTTTCTTTATGTTTTGAGGTTAGAAATCTCATATGATAATAAACAAATACAGTGGCGTTTCAAAAATATTTCATATTGTAATGTGGAAACTCTTATTGAATCACCCTTTATAACCTAACGGCCTCAGATTAATAAACAAGAACTAACGGCCTATTTGGTGGAAATTCGAAACTAGATATCTCGAAAACGGCTGAGCAAAATGTCAACAAATATGTTATTTTTGAAATCAGAAAAGTAAGATCTTTCATTCAGGCTAGAAATAATTGGGGTTTTCCATTTAAAAAATTTTACTTTTTGTCACTCCCCCGTATTGCTTGAAAGTTCCAGTTAATAACAAGTGATATTTGAACTCCAAAAAATGTCCTCGTGAAGCCATAATTTTTTATTTTGCTGTACGATAAAAAATAAAAAAGTTAAGGGGGGTGTCAGTTTATACGGTGTCCGCCGGTAGCGTTTTGGAAATGCCTATAAGCGTTACAGAACCTCCGGTGAATGATGGCTTCCACTGACCTAATTTAGAGGTCAGTGATGGCTTCTGATTGGTAGGCGTCTTGGCGGTTTGATTGCTCCTTGAAATTTGACAATTCCTATTTTCTATCCACATATTACACTTAACCTCACTTTTGTGTTTACAATGACCTTACCTTTGTATTTCTTTTTGGTTTTTGTGTAAACTTCAATTTAGAATAATTTGCATTGAAATAGATGTGAATCTGTACAAAAACTAAAAACCAGACAGATTTTGAAATAATATGAAATGGTTAAAAGCACCCTAGACAATTAGAAACCTTTACAACGCATATTTTGTACCGACCTACATTATTTATTTGATAAAACCAATAGTTTCTTTCTCATATAACAAAATATAAATAGTTGACAAATTTTTATGGGGAGAGTGCAACTTTCAATTCAAACAATTTATTTTCAAAATTTGGCTCACCTATTCCATTTTATAGCCTTAAATAGGTACATCAATACAAAGGCATAGAATTATTCTCGGTATTATTATCAGAAATATTAAGTATCACTTCCAAGATCGCATGATTTTGAAATAACTGACAGGGTCTTTTTCTGAATATTTTCTGAGTTCTCATGAAATTACCCAATTTTTCGAAACACTCCATAACTTTTTCACTGTGGAACTCATTCAATGAAAAAATCACATGGGTAGGGTTCGTTCGACAAGATTCATTGATCTAGGTAATTTACAAAAATTGTCTCATCAATCAACACAATTATTCCAAACACTCCAATCACTCCATTACTTTTTCTCATTGAACCATTTTCCATGAAGAAATCACAGGAAAAAATCGTTCGACAAGATTCATTGATCTAATTTGCAAAAAATGTTTCATCAATAAACATGCAGATTCTGAAAAAATATATTCACAGCCTTTTGGCGTCTTTTGTGTTTTTATGATTCCAAACAAAAAGTTACAAATAATCATTTGCAATTCAAAATTCAACGCAAAATAATATACCTCATCATAGATTTGTGTTATTTTTTGTGATATTATGTTTGTACATTATTATACAGGGTGTATTATGAGTTGAGGGTTTTCCTTCAAACATGAGACAGGACCTGATAAAAAAAGCAAATTTCTCTTGGATTATTTTCTCGAAAACTCAAAAATAAAGGTTATGATGCTAAATAAAAAATCAAATAAGTCCCTGTAGAAGAGGAAATTCCGAGGGAAATTCTAACAAGAAGTGTACTGAATCTGAAGGACAATGGAAATGCAAAATCATCATTCAAATGTTAAGTCTAAAGAAACTGTTCAAAATTGTCGCACAGGGACTTATTTGATTTCTTTATTTAGCGACTTACCTAACCTTTATGTTTGAGTTTTCGAGAGAATGTCATTTGAGAAATTTGCTTTCAAGTCCACTCTCATGTTAAAAGGAACGCCCCAACTTAAAATACACCCTACATACTATTTGTAAAAATAAATAAAATAAAAAGTGATTTTTACATTATCACAATCGAGATCACAATAATACTCTTTAACTCGCTCTTTAACGAGTGTAATATAACAATTTGTTTTTGTATTCTGCATTTCCACGCCCATTTCACACACTCATTTTCTTCATTATGTAGAATCCTTATAAATTGTACCCATCATAGATATAATCAAAATTAATATCATCATTCGATCTTTAGATCAACCGCGAAAAACATTAGCCTAGTTTACACCGACAACTTGGTCCGCGGACCAAGTACTAAATTCGAACTATATCAGAACCAAATATTTGGTTCGAATGGTGTAAACAGTTGCGAACAAAACTGGTCCGCTCTTGATTCGGTACTTGCCAGCAGGTGTACCGGACTAAATTTGGTTCGATCTGGATCAAAATTATGGGGTTATGTTGATTGTTATTATTGTGAATTGTGTTGGTTCTGAGTTTCTCAAGGCAATCTGAGCGTACTCAATTATGTTTTTTTTTATGACGAATTGTGTTGATAAATAATTTCGACTTGTTTTTGACGTTTGACGAATTGAGCGCGTACTCATTTAGTTCACGCGTTGCAAGACGGTGTAAACGGACGAGAAGCAATCATTGGTCCTACCGAACTATCCCCACCCACTTGGTCCTATCGGACCGAACTAAACGAGTTATCGGTGTAAACTAGGCTATTGACCAATCAGATGCTGTAATTCATCAGAGGTTCTGTAACGCTTAGTCATTTCCAATACGCCACCCGGTACATAGTAAATGTCAAGAATTAATAACGGATAACCTAGATCCGACGTAAACTTATATCCAGACATGGAGTCAACAATCAAAAGAAACTGTGTTCTGTGTTTTATAATGAGCGACTTAAAACATTCTTGTTCCTAAATGCCAAGAATGTCGATCTTAAAACAGTAAATGACAATAAAGCATGGAGTAGTTGGCGCCGCAATTAGAGATTGAGTACCTAATTGCATTGTTTATTTTTATAGTGGCATAAAACTATTGTTTTATATAGGCTAGGATTTTTCCAATTTCTTTTATTTAGAACTAGGAAGTGGGTAGGTACTTATAATTTCAAGAACATGAAACATTTTTTCATAGATTTGTGTTTTAATCAAATTACTGGAAAGATGAAATAATTCTGTTTGAATTTCTCAAAAATGTTCTTTGATGATGAAATTCCAATAAAAAGAATACTTAAGTATTTTTTAAATCGAATTCCATAACTTCCAAAATAGAAATTGGCGACTAAAAGTGCAAATGTTGAAAAATTTACCTCGAAAAGTGATCGATTTCATTTTTATTCAGACAAGAAAAAACCGAGGAAAAAACGAAATAGAACCGTGTAGTGTACAGTCACACACCAAATAGGTAACAAACTGATTCATTAAAGATAGCTTTGCATTGATTTTAGGTTTAAGGACGTTTTCATTGAATTGGAAAACTATAAATCCTCATTGACGTGTTATTGATTAAGATATAAAAAACAACTTACCTTGAGCCCGCTTCTGCCCTGTTGTTTCAAAAGAACATTCTCCGGCTTCATATCACAATGTATAATTTTATTTCTGTTCAATGCGTCAAGGCACAACAATAGAGAATGACAAAACTTCCTCACCAACTGCAGACTAAATCCTTTGAATTTATTCTTCTTGATAAGTTCATATAAATTAATGGAGAGTAGCTCAAAGGTGATGCACATATGACTTCTAAACGTGAAAGAGTCGAGCATATGAATAATGTTGTATGAGTTATCCTTGTCCTGTTTTCGAAGATGTTCAAGTATTCTAACTTCTTCTTGGGCTTGCCTATGGAATCTTTTCTCATTTCTCACCATCTTCAGTGCCACATGTATGTGATTAGCATGGTCATAGGCCTTAACGACTTGTCCAAACGAGCCTTTTCCTATAACTTTAAGAACCTCGTATCTATAAGCTACATGATCATGTGGAATGTGTATATACGACCCCTGGTCATTATCGTAATCACAATTATTAGGATTTCCAATGACACCAGGACGTTTTTTGGCATTGGCCCCAATAAAGTAGATATGGGGATAGTTAAAAATTTCGTGGTGCTCATAGGGGGTCAACTTATTCATGTAGAGTTTCATCACATGTTCTGGATTAGTTACCATGGTACGTGGCTTAATTTCATTACCACTAAGGCTCACTAAACTAGTTTGCGAAGATTTCAAAGGAGTTGACATGTTGTTACCTCTATTTAAACACTGCAAACTGGATACATTCAATTCTGGCAAAATAGACGATGTAGCAGAACTTGCAGTTGATGCAACTTGAGGACTTTGTTCTTTGGTCGAATTCTGTTTCAGAGGAGGCAAATTTCCACTTCCGTTTTCCTGCATATATTGGTTATGAGTTGGGAATGCCTGCGATCTGGACATTGGCATTTTAAGTGGATTAACAACCACGGACATCCTCGCTAGACAACCATTTGCCCGAAGCTTTTTTTTGTTGATACCACTCGCACCCTTATAATCATAACACTGTCATTCACTCACACTTTTCCTGTTGCGTTTATCCTTACAGATTGCTTGCACACATCACAACATTCTAGCACTTGTAAAACCTGCCTCGCTTCACTTGCACGTAATTTTTTCTGTTTACATTTCAGTTTGAAAACGCCTGGAAACAAACAAAGGCTTTGGGTGATTTTACAGCCATATTTTTCTTGAAGCTAACGAGGATCTGACAATTAATTGTCGACAGACGACAGCTACAGGGAGTTGCGCACACGCGTGCGAATTGGCTTCGTTCTCGGTCGAGTTACACCGGCCCGATAAATCTCGCCGATACAGGAACGGAATCAGGACAATAGACAACAAAATAGAATATGTTTTTAAATTATTTTTAACCATATTCAGGATACCAAACATGCAAATTCCACTACAGTATTCACTCAAACAATAAAAATATAACGTATTCGAAGAACCACAGCGGAATAAAATCAATGTAATAAGGTTTTTTTTCAATTATTCAATTAATTTTTTTTGCACAATCACAATACATAATACATATTTAATTTTTAATACATATTGGCGCATCTAGATGCTACGCACCTATATGTGCACTAACTTACTACTGAACCTTCATTAATAAGCTTTTTCAACCATAACAAACTCAACAAAACAGTTACACAAAATTAAAGTCAAAAAATGAAAATTCTAGTTGATAAGAAAATAAAAAAAAAAATAGACTGGCTAAGTCTGACGTCACAAACGTAGGTCGGAGCTTAAAATGTTTTCAAACAAACTCATCATGCCCTATTTTCACTGATTTTGACATCCCATGTCCCAAGTAACACAAATATGTTTATAAGTATTTTATAGACCGTTATATAACAGTTTCGTAAAACATTTTGCTCGTGAAAATATTTTTATAGTCATTTCATAGACATTAATAACACACTCATAAACACGAAAAAGGACCACTTTATAAAATATTTTTGTCGTATTAAAATGTTAATAGGCGGGGTTCTAGGTAACAACTATAAAGCTACTTTACTACTGCTATAGAGCTCTAATAAGATTGGAGTTGTTCCAAGTTACACATTTATAAAACAGTTATAAATATATTTTGTTGTTGATATATTCGCTGTATATTCAGAATTGTTGTAAAAGAATATCAACTGTGAATGACGAAAAATTAATGGAGTCTATCCTACTATTAGACAAGTAGCATATTGCAAAATAATGAAAATTCAAGCATGATATGTTGATTTGACTTGCGAATTTGATTTTCCTGTTAATATATGGGTACATTGTGAACTAAATTTTCATGCGCCTGCATTTTAAGGCAATTCAAGACTTTTTATTCTGATATTTTAAATATTCATAACCTCAAGATCTTGATTACAAACAAAAACTACTCTATTAAATAATAATTGTCTGATATTTACAATGTTTTTCTTATAATGACGTTCTTATTATCGTATTTCCTTAATAAATATTTGTTTTTTTTTCCCAAACCTGAAAAATGACCGACAAAGTTCGCCTACCAAATATTGCGAACTCTTATAACTGTGCTTGTTGCGAAAAATTTGTCATATAGGTATTGGACAATTTGCATACATTTTCAAATGACTCGAAATTTTATAAACGTATTCTAGACATTATTTGAAAGTCATCAGCGAATACATTTTTCCAAAATACCCAAAAATATACTAAATAAATGAAAAAGAAGACGCGAATTTCATTGTATGATCGCAAACGGGGTGGGGATCTTTAGGCAAGACATACTTTAAGACCATGTTGCTATTTCGTGCCCATTTTTATTTTATTTGTTTTATAGTGCTGTCTTGTACATTCGAAATCAAGTATTCTATAAAAAATTTCTATAATATATTCTCGTAAGCTAATTCAGATTTTAATACGTTTGCGACTTAACGGTAAAATAATAAATCTCTAATAAAAATATTTTGTAACGATCTCATAAAGTTCTCTATAAAACCTTAATAAACCAATTATACAACAAATTAGACTTGAGAGTAATTCCTCTTATAAAATTGGTGCTATAATATGCTATAAGAATTCAATTTCTTTTGTTTTGTAAAATGCTTATTAAATGGTCTTCTAGAGAGCTATATTACATGATAACACTTTTTTGTCTCTGACAGTATTTTGTGCCAACTACCGCCACTAAATGATACAATTGTTATTGAAGTACCCTAATAAATCAGTTATATAGCATTTTAGTTTGATAAGGCACAATCTGTGTTAGTTGGGATAAACTATAAGACAGTGTTGCTATTTTGTGTCCATTTTTATTTTGTAAGTGTTTTATATTGGTTTTAAAGTGCTGTTTTGTACGTTCTAGATCAAGCATCCTATAAAACATTTTTATAGGATATTCTCTTAAGCCAATTCAGTCTTAAATACTCTTGCGAGTTAACTGTTTTATTGGAGATAGCTATATGAAAATATGATAAATCTCTAATAAAAATATTTTGTAACCATCTCATAAGTTCTTTTTAAAACAATAATGAACCAATAATACAACAAATTAGACTAAGAGAGTAATTACTCTTATAACATTGGTAGGTACTGTAGGTACTATAGTATGCTATAAGCAAAGTTTACTAATATTAGTAAACTTTGCTATAAGAATTCAATTTCTTCCGTTTTTATAAAAGATTTATTAAATGGTTTTGTAGAGAGCTATATTACATGATACCACTTTTTTGTCTCTGAGAGTATTTTGTCTCAACTAACGTCACTAACTGATAAAATTGTATATTGATGGACCCTAATATATCAGTTATAAAGCATTTTAGTTTATTAGGGCACAATCTGTGTTAGTTGGGGTGGAAACAGGAAAACTGAGTTTTGAGTGTTTTTGGATTCATTATATGCGAATAAGACTTTTAACGGTGATATTTAGTTGGACAAAAGTGAGATTTACTGGATTAAAATAAGTTTTTGATAAGGTAAGTTGATTTTAGTGTATCTATAATTAATACTTTGAACATTTTGAAATCACGATGTTTATGTTTACATGCCAATTATTTTGATTTGTGTGTTATTTGTGGTTTTGATAGGCTTTTGTAAGGAACATGGCTTCGAAGCACGTTCTCAAGCTTTCTAGCATAAATACCTTCTTTGAGAACGACAATAAAACAATCAAAAAAGGTGAAAATGCTTTGGAATCCAATCATGTCTAGAAAATGGAGTTTGACGCCAACCTTTCTATGATAAGAGGTGAAGTATTGGCCAGTATGAGGAATAAAAGCTACAAGATGTCTATAGGTATAATTTTGTTGCCTCTCAACATCAATAATAGTTGTTCACTTATCTCTTACAGTCGAGTTGGAAAAGAGCTTTTTGATATTTTATCGGCAGAATGTTCATGTCCAAAAGGCATCAAATGTCATCATATTGCAGCTCTAGCACTTTTTGGGCATTACAATTAATGTACTCTGTAACAGATGATATATGCTCAATGAAAGATATATGCTCATGAAATGCACCACCGAAGCCAAAATCTGGACCTGTGAAATCTGCTGAGGAGCTTTACCCAACAGAACCTTGTACAGCTCTTGAAAGTGAGGTGTCTGATGAATCAATGTCCAGATTGATAGAAAAGTTGGGCAGTTTTGGAAATACGGGTGGTTATTGAGTGAAGAACCTGTGGATACAACCAGTTCATCGAAGAAATAATTTCTTCCAAAGCCCTTTTGGAGGCTTCAGACAAAGTTTACTATAGTAAACTTTGCTTCAGATAAAGTTTTCAAATTGAAAGAAATGTGCGCAATGGACAATTTGCATACATTTTCAAATGACTTGAAATATTATATACGTATTCTAGACATTATTTGAAAGTCACCAGCGAAAAAATTTTTCCGAAATACCCAAAAATATACTAAATAAATGAAAAAGAAGACGCGATATTCACTGTATAATCGCAAACGGGGTGAGGCCATATTACTCTTCCGAGAGAGAGAGAGTCATCTCAGTCAATACGACAGACGGAGATAGATAGTGTATTCTGTGACGTAGTGGATGTTGATTGGCGCTCTTGAATCGGTGATTACTAGATTAATAGAGGTCGTAGATTGATTTTTTAAACATCAATGGCATCAGTACTAACTAATCCTTATATTTTTCATATTTCCAAAAAATGTGCAAATTGTCCATTGATGACGATAAAATAGAACATACTGCGATTGTGCCGACTGGTCAGGCTTCGAATATGAGAAGTGGTTCCTTGCAAGGAAATACCGTTTGACTGCGAGTTTGGTCTCATTATTTTGAAAAATTCAAAATTTGTCTTATGAGATGTTACCATGGTTACGAGTTTGTTGTTTGTTTGGAAACATTATAAGCTCCGACATATGTTTGTGACGTCACGACTTAGGCAGTCTATTGGTGTGTTTGTCATTTCGGTGTAGGATAATGTAGTACAGATTGCTGGTGTAACTAGTGTTGTAAAATTTGAAAATATTACTGAAAATATTTTTGGAAATTTCGGAAATATATGGAAATATTGAAAATATTAGCAAGTGTCAGGTTCGGTCAGGTTTGTTGTTAAGAACGTTTATCAAAGTCAAAACATTCTACATACGTTTGAAAAAATAATAAAGTAATATAAACAAAAAGTATTCTGAGGTCTTTTTGAAGAAAAAGCAGTATCTGCACTACTGGTAGATATCATTTTCTTTGTAAATGCAGTATTTCCATACAGTCTTTTGTCTTTCCCATTTTTCACAGTTTTGTCCGTTCTCACAAGGATACAAGAATAAGACACGGCACATCGGCACAACACATCTAATTTCACACCTCACACCCACACCTTACAACAAAACAATACAGAATGGGAATGGGAAATGGGAATTGGGAATCCCAATCTCAATGTCATCACTGTCACTTGCCCAATTGTCAGCCGTGCGCTTCAATCTGGCGTTTCGCATTCAGTCTGCATCAAGCCCAAGCGCGAATGCTGAGTTACCAAAGCCTATGCAATTTTTGATGCGGCATAAAGCCTCGTTCTCAGAACTACGTCGGGTCGCCAGCGACACTACGGCAGCCAATGGGAATCGATCATTTTTTTCCTAGTTCACCCCACTCATTTATCGCTGGCGACTTGTTCAAGAGTTGAATTATTTCAACTTTTCAGAGCGACGCTCCCGACAGTTGTTGTCATATTTGTTTATGTTGACGATTTGTGTATTTCTAGTGTTTGCTTGTGTGTTTTTTTGTGACTTTTGGAGTATTTTTGACAATTTTCCTAGCTTGGTATCGAACTATTGATACGACAATTGATTGCAGACAATATGGTTTCCAATGGTGTATCCATCGTTTTTGCAATCTTTCCAATACAAAATAACTAGAAACACTCAAACGGCTAGAAGCAACAATAATTTTCTGTTTAAACACGAATACCATACCATAACCCCAAAAATACATCTGTTCATATAAACAACTGAGTTTTCCGGCGACATGTACAGGGAGAAGGTGATACCGCTGGCGACATGACGGAAAAGTGGAGGGGATGTGCCGCTCGCGAACTTGTGGATGCCGAGCGAACCAATTTTACATACACGATTGTAAACAAAACGTCCTTTACTCAAACAACGACAAAACTCTACCGACTGGCATTGATATAATAATTATAATAAGACAATTTTAAAAAGTCCTTCACATGTCCACGGATACAGGGCCCAAGAGGATAAATTCACTGACAATTTAATTTGTCGACCAAAAGTCATTCTTCGTAAAAAGTTCTGCTTGTTTTGAAAAGTGTAAAGTGAAATGAGTAGGCTTTGATTATTATGAAAATATCACTATGATAACGCCGTTTTCGAAGCCCCTCATGTTTATTTTCAACTCTGAACTCTGAACATATACTTGTGGGGTATCATTTTGAAGGAAATCACGTATACAGGGTGTCTCTAAAAGGTCTTTACAAAATCCTACCACATGTTGCTGAGGTCAAAATAAGCCGATTTAACGTAACTCACCTCAGACCAAAATGTCACCATTTCCAAGATACGGGGTGATCAAGTTTGAAATTACCAATTGAATTTTGTCATTATTTTGGACACTTTTTCACATATTGCTTTGAAAATTGGCATACGGGGGTTTTGTGGTATGAGAAATTCGATTATGAAGTCCGTTTTACTGTGACCACTAGAGGGCGCCCTACTTTTTACATTTTGTGGTTTGGAATGTCCATAACTATTTTCTAAGTTATTTTGTTCAAAATTTTATCAAATAAAAAGATTCTCCAGACGATTTCAAGTAAATAAGGTACTTGTTGATACAAGTCTTTACAATTGAATACAATATCATGAGAGTTATTGAAGTGCTGCAATATTGTTTTCTGGTTTTCAAACATCTCTTTTTTGCAAATAGTGCATATTTTGCCCTTTTTTTCTTTAGTACGCTTAGAGCTTGGCCAGGCTACTGAGCTATGACTTCCTTTGAGATGAGATTTTAAACCATGATCAGAGTTGTAGCCTTTCTGGCAATGAGCGCAACGAAATCTAAATATTTTATTGGGATAAAGTTTTTCAAAAGACTTTTCGTGGGCGTTTTTAACATGTATCTTAAGAGTGTCTTTTCTTTTGAAATATTTCTCACACACACTGCATTTAAAAGTCGCTTGCTTTTGTTTATAAAGTTCACCGAAACTATCACTATGTAGCCTTTTCTTATGGTTTTTCAAAGTGTCGCTTCTTGAAAAGTGATTTCCGCACACGGAGCAATGGGCCGGCATGGTAATGCAATAATTATTAAAATATGAATCCGACTAGGTATAAAATCAAACTCGAAACGTAACATAAACCGCTAACAGACGACACAATCCATCAACCTCGCCAAATAAAATAAAATTGAAATGTGACACTGCTGACTTCTTCACTGACATGGCGTTTGGCGTTGACATTCGACAATTTCATGAAATCTAACTACCTCTACGACGTACGTCCCTACGACATCGATGCATCAACGTTGCCAAATGTGAAAGATGTAAATGTGTAAATCTCGCGACTCGACCGACGTAGTTCTGAGAACGAGGCTTAAGACTTATAGGAGTAGTTTTTTTGTCTGATAGATGAGTTTTTGACCAGCTTTCTTAGTCAATCTATGTAATTTCAATGTACTAAACCTTCTAAATGCATAAGGAAACACGAATTCAATATTTTTATTATTTCCGACCCCCCTTCGGAAATTTCCAATATTTCCGTTACCGACGGAAATATTTCCACTTACAACACTAGGTGTAAATAATAGCTAACAGTGCAAAGGAAATTCATCACACGCGTACATTTAGCGCAGATATTTTAGCCTAAGAAACAGTCAAACATTTCACAAAATCACAAACACGGCTGGATTTTTCCACACTGATTTTTCACGCCAAATTAGCCTAGTTTACACCGACAACTTGGTCCGCGGACCAAGTACTAAATTCGAACTATATCTGAACCAAATATTTGGTTCGAATGGTGTAAACAGTTGCGGACTAAGCTGGTCCGCTCTTGGTTCGGTACTCGCCAGCAGGTGTACCGAACTAAATTTGGTTCGATCTGGATCAAAATTATGAGGTTATGTTGATTGTTATTTTTGTGAATTGTGTTGGTTCTGAGTTTTTCAAGGCAATCTGAGCGTACTTACATATGTGTTGTTTGATCACGAACTGTTTTTATAAATCATTTCGACTTGTTTGTGACATTTGACGCGTAATCATTCAGTTCACGCGTTGCAAGACGGTGTAAACGGGCGAGAAGCAAGCATTGGTCCTTCCGCACTATCCCCACCCACTTGGTCCTATCGGACCGAACTAAACGAGTTATCGGTGTAAACTAGGCTATTGTCTCTATTTTAGGTTGGGTTAACAGAAGCTTTGTTTCCAAATTACACGAAATAGGCGTATCCTTTGATACACTACACTTGTTACAGCTCCCGCGCCTTTTGACCTGGTGTGACTAGTGCAATAATGTGCATCCCACGGACTGACTGATATAACAAACACGCTACACTATTTCCACTAACGAACGTGGCAAACACCGCAATGTAGAAAAGTGTAAGTTCGTGTGCACTAGTTCAGGATAATAAACAGACCTATCATTTCACTGGAAAGAAGTACTACAGTGATTCTCGCTATATCTAATCTATATGAAGAAAAATAGATTTAAATTATCTAATGTAGGTATACATCCTACAGGTCCCTTTTTTTGTGATTGTGGATACTTCTAGCAAAGTTTACTAGTAAACTTTGCTTCTAGTGATGTTTGGTATTAGGAAAGTTTACTAAATATACAATAAGTTGGGCCACTTTCGAAAACGCGCGAAACCGGCTACACCCTTCCACTTCGTTTCTGTCGGAGAGCCCATCAGAGCCCATTAGTTCGGAACGTTTGTCGCTCGCTTTAAACAATTTTCGTTGGGCGGGCTTCTTTGAACGGCATGCTTTGACGCGGCGCCGGCGGCCGCTTGTGTTACAGGTTTTGCAAATGAGTCGACTTCAATTGACCTAACTTATAGCAAAGTTTACTAATATTTATTATTAGTAAACTTTGCTTATAGTAAATTAGCATTTTATAATAGTATTATAAAATGATATTAGTAAACTTTGGTGTTAGGTTGAAAATCTTTGGTCCTATGTGTAATTAATTGATGGGTGACTTCCCAACTAACACAGATTGTGCCTTAATAAACTAAAATGCTATATAACTGATATATTATAGGGTCCATCAATACACAATTTTATCATTTAGTGACGTTAGTTGAGACAAAATACTCTCAGAGACAAAAAAGTGTTATAATCATGTAATATAGCTCTCTACAAAACCATTTAATAAATCTTTTATAAAACGGAAGAAATTGAATTATTCTTATAGCATACTATAGTACCTACCATTGTTATAAGAGGAATTACTCTCTTAGTCTAATTTGTTGTATTATTGGCTCATTCTCATTATTGTTTTAAAAAGAACTTATGATGGTTACAACATATTTTTATTAGAGATTCATTATATTATCATATATCTATCTTTAATAAAACAGTTAACTCGCAAAAGTATTTAAGACTGAATTGGCTTAAGAGAATATCTTATAAAAATGTTTTATAGGATGCTTGATCTAGAACGTACAAAATAGCACTATAAAACCAATATAAAACACTTACAAAATAAAAATGGACACAAAATAGCAACACTGTCTTATAGTATATCCCACTGGACACTGCACTCTAAGGAAACACATGCATATCATGAGTCTTTTCAACGAGGAACCCATATGTAGGCTGTGCAACGAGGAGGAGGAAACAGCCTCCCACATTGTATTCGAATGTGAAGCGCTGGCGTACTGGGAGAAGATAAGGGGGAATTCACAACCACTCCTCAAAGGACGAACAAGGAAACAGTAGAACGAGTTATAAACCTTATTCGGGCAATGGAGCTCTTCGACTGAGAGACAGACACAGAGAAGATACAATAAGCCCAACTAGAGGCTGCGGTGTCGGGGCCAACAGCCCGAAACTCGTAGCGCCTGTACTTCAGTAATCAGTAATCAGTAATAGTATATCCCAACTAACACAGATTGTGCCTTATCAAACTAAAATGCTATATAACTGA
The DNA here is from genome assembly GCA_958502075.1 of Orchestes rusci. Taxonomy (NCBI): domain Eukaryota; kingdom Metazoa; phylum Arthropoda; class Insecta; order Coleoptera; family Curculionidae; genus Orchestes; species Orchestes rusci. The sequence continues at coordinate 20,846,722 of OY293303.1, forward strand.
TATATTAGGGTACTTCAATAACAATTGTATCATTTAGTGACGGTAGTTGGCACAAAATACTCTCAGAGACAAAAAAGTGTTATAATCATGTAATATAGCTCTCTAGAAGACCATTTAATAAGCCTTTTATAAAACAAAAGAGAATTCTTATAGCATATTATAGCACCAATTTTATAAGAGGAACTACTCTCAAGTCTAATTTGTTGTATAATTGGTTTATTAAGGTTTTATAGAGAACTTTATGAGATCGTAACAAAATATTTTTATTAGAGATTTATTATTTTTTATTATTTTATCATTTAATAAAACCGTTGAGTCGCAAACGTATTTAAATCTGAATTGACTTACGAGAATATCTTATAGAAATGTTTTATAGAATACTTGATTTCGAACGTACAAGACAGCACTATGAAACAAATAAAATAAAAATGGGCACAAAATAGCAACATTGTCTTATAGTATAAGTATGTCTTGCCTAAAGATGCCCACCCCGATTACGCTCATACAGTGAAATTCGCGTCTTCTTTTTCATTTATTTAGTATATTATTTTTGGGTATTTTGGAAAAATGTTTTCGCTGGTGACTTCCAAATAATGTCTAGAATACGTATATAAAATTTCAAGTCATTTGAAAATGTATGCAAATTGTCCAATACCTATATAACAAACTTGTTGCAACAAGCACAGTTATAAGAGTTCGCCATATTTGGTAGGCGAACTTTGTCGGTCATTTTTGAGGTTTGGGAAAGAAAACCACTACCCTACTTATTAAGGAAATCCGATAATAAAAACGTCATTATAAGAAAAACATTGTAAATATCACACAATTTATATTTAATAGAGTAGTTTTTGTTTGTAATTTAAGATCTTGAGGTTATGAAATTTAAAATATCAGGATAAAACGTCTTGAATTGCCTCAAAATGCAGACGCATGCAAATTTAGTTCATAATGTACCCATATATTAACAGGAAAATCAAATTCGCAAGTCAAATCAACATATTGGGCAGTGTGAATAAAATGGTAGTATGAACTTAAACTATCTTTTTGGTAGCAAAAACTAACATTTTTGTGAATAATAATAAGTTCTAGCTTAAACTTATAGGTATAATCTTTTTGCTTCAAGTATGTTCTGTTTTTTTGTAGAAAAAGCTTATTTTGATGTGGATAAAATGCAGCGTTCACTACAATTTTTAAGTGAGAACCAAGAATTTTTCAAGTCTGCTAATACGTAGCTTGAAAGATTAGTCTTGTGTTGGAGTTCAATCAAAAATGGCTCAATTTCTTAATATTAGACGGCGAAAATATTATTGTCAACGAACGCAGAGTGTCGAGATGAGGACTACCATAATTTATATCGATTTTCTAAAATTAATGTTGAGTGGATAGCAGAATATTTCCTTGAAGACACTGCAGTAACAAGGGGAGGGGCATTAAATTCCAGACAAAAAAAGCAGATATTTCTTCGATTTTTAAGCGATCCTGGATTTCAAATTGGAGTTGCAAAGGATGAATGCGTTCATCGAACAACAGTGAGTAAAACTGTGAAATTTGTATTGACTAAAATAATTGAAGAATCACATATTTGGATACGTTTTACCATAAATAATATTGCTGAAGCCCAACAAGAGTGGAGTGTTAAGTATCAGTTTCCTTGTGCATTTGGTGCCATAGATTGTACACAAATAAGAATTCCGAAACCATCTGAGCATGGAGACGAATACTATAACAGAAAAGGTTACTTTAGCATAAATGTACAGGCAACATGTAACGCAAAGGAAGAATTCACTTCCATAGACAGTCAGTGGCCTGCTGGGTCAGTGCACGACAGTAGAATGATGAAGAATTCTGCAATTTATGTCCAAATGAACAATATGCGGCATAATAATGTGGTGTTATTAGGTGATTCAGGTTATGGAATCAGTCGTTGGTTGATGACGCCATACAGAAATCCCAAAACTGCTGAAGAAATTGCGTTTAACAGACTGTTTACGAAAGAAAGAGTCATCATCGAAAGGTGCTTTGGCCAACTGAAGAGAAGGTTTCCAGTTTTGCAATATATGGTTAGAGTAAAACTAGACAGAGTTGCATCTGTTATCATTAGTTGTGCGGTACTTCATAATGTATCAAAGTATTTAAATGATCCACTTCCTGTCGATGAAGAAGATGCCACGAATGATGAACAAGAAGAGGATTACAATTTAGAAAATGAAGATGAAAATGTTAGGAGAAGTGGATTGCAAAGAAGAGAAGAAATAAAAAAAATAATTTACCAACTACAAATTTAATTATTATAATATATTAATTTGATGTTCAAAAACTATTGAAACAAATAAATATACAACAGTATGTGTAGCTGAAAATATATATTATGTTTCATAATTTATAATATTGCATATATTTTATTTAAATCTAAACTGTACGTTGAAGTTTCGGGATCTTGGCTTTCGGGACCTTGGCTTACAGGATCTTGGCCTTGGGGATCTTGGGTTTCGGGTACACTTTGACGTAGCTTGTTCAATAAAAGTTTTTCTCGCTCGATCTGCATGCGTGTAAGTTTTAATTGTTCAACAAGAACTAATCTTTGTAGCTCCACTGTGGTTTATGTTGCAATGTCTTCTGTTTCTTCCACTTGCAGCTAATTTTTTTTTGGTTTTGATGGTGTAATGCAAGGAGGTGGTGGAGGAGGTCTGACTGAAATATGCCTTGTTTCCGTTGTTTTTTGCATTTCTGCAACCTTTTCCAATGGCTTCAATCCCGTTGTCGCCGCTCCAGGAATTTTGTGCCATGTTGGATTTTTGCCATCTTTATTTATAATATCAAACAATTTTTTTTCCCAATCTTTCAAAATAATTTTTTTTATTTCCAGTTCATACCTGTTTTTCTCTTTAATTTGTTTTTCATATTTTGAATTTTTTTTTTAATTGTTTTATATTAATACTTTTTCCATAAATGTTTGGTATGATTCTTGCATTTTAATCAAGGAATCTTCCTTCTTTTTTTCTAATTAATGGCAACTGCGATTTATCAAATAATACATTGTGATTAGATAAAGCCTCTATGATGCGCAAATTGCCACTTATTTGTTCTTCATTGACGTCGGAGTCATGAGATTCACTACTACTTATGTCGTACTCGTCACTCATTTTTAACAAATAATCAAATAATTTCACAAATGTGCGTTTGCTGATGATTGTAATAACGAACTGAAATGAAAAATATGTTGACAAAAATATTCAATACGGCCTGAGAGTTGAAATAGGATGTTTAAAAAAAATCACAATAATTGATAAGAACAACAGATGTGTTTGCTGCTGTGAGTCTAAACTTATTTTTTTAAGTATAAGCTTATAAGTATAAGCAAAATCTTATTCACACATTTTTCAGTATGTACTTAAACTTATAGCTGAATATAATAAGATTGTTCTTGTGCTGGAACTTAATTCTTAAAGTAAACACTTATTTTTTATTCACACTACCCATTATCATGCTTGAATTTTTAATAATTTGCAATATGCTACTTGTCTAATAGTAGGATAGACTCCATTGATTTTTCGTCATTCACAGTTGATATACTTTTGCAACAATTCTGATTTATTCTGCTCTGAATTATACACAAAATTGCAGTGTAAATACCGCGAATATAACAACAACAAAATATATTTATAACTGCTTATAAATGTGTAACTTGGAACAACTTCACTCTTATTAGAGCTCTATAGCAGTAGTTAAGTAGCTTTATAGTTGTTACCTAGAACCCCTATAAACATTTTAATACGACAAAAATATTTTATAAAGTGCGGTCCTTTTTCGTGTCTATAAGTGTGATATCAATGTCTATGAAATGACTATAAAAATATTTTTACGAGCAAAATGTTTTACGAAACTGTTATATAACGGTCTATAAAATACTTATAAACCATATTTGTGTTACTTGGACGTTTCTTTTATTCTGGATAAGCTTAGTTTGTGATTGGTAAAACTTCATGTTGATTGGGAGTGTGAAATTATTGTGAACTCATCGTAACTTTGATGAACAAAGATACAAATTCAACAGACTATGCTTTCCTTAAACTTATATCGGATCTTGTCCCTCTTGGCACATTAAAGTCGGAACACTGTGGGTGGTCATCAAATTTTCCAGCGTCTTCTCTATTGTACTAGAAGCTTCGCCATCTATCAAGGATTCCACACTATTCATGCAGTTTCGGCGATGGGGGACTGGGTATACAGTGCGGCTCAAAAAGGTCCCCTCCTTCTAACTTTTAAACCATTTGATATATGCAAACGAAAACAGCGGGAGACAATATAATTGTGTTTTTTGTGTATGTATCCCTTTCATTTCTGTTTTTGTTTTTGACATTTTCTGAATTGCGTATCTAGTCTATCAAAAGTTCAATCGTAGTATAATTTTCAGAATATGTATAATTTTTGCACCTATTTCGAATGGAGTTAGCCATTTTTTTCCAGAACCACTTTGAAAAAACAAGAGTGGCTTTTTTCCAGAGGTCAAAAAGCTACAAAATTACTTTTTAACTAAAAAAAAGTCTGAGCACCTAAAGTGGGAAAAAGAATAGAGTATTTATTTATGTGGCCAGATTTTCAATATCTTTAAAAATGAGGAAAAACATGGGGGGTGCAAGACTTTTGGAGATGTACGTGTATACAGTGCTCTAGAAGGTCCCCCCCCTTTTTTTTTAATGTGTGCACCAACAATTTTGGAACATGGCATACTTTAATTTAATTGCTGTCGAAATACTACTTTTTGATGTTACTGACGTACTTTTAGTATTCAAGATGGCGGCTGGGCGCCATTTTAAAACATTTTTTTAAATGGAAAGGGAGGTCGTGTGACACATCATTCGAAAGGACTTATCGAGTAGATTATTGTGTGAAAATTTCATAGGATTAAACGCATCCGTGCGGATATGACAGCCTGCAAAACTTTTAACTTTTAAAAATGTCGTTTACATTAAGTTCAAATTTTTTAACGAGCTGACACATCAGATTCCGGAAAAATGATGGTGAACCTGATGAGCAAAACAGTACAGGTTAACAAATAGGAATGCTGATACAAAGCGGATAAAGAATTTCAAGATGATAAAAAAAATTTGGAAAGCATTTATTAGCATTATAATACTAAAATCTAAATTAAGATGGAGATACAGTTTCCACACTACCTCGCCACAGCACTAAAGTTTAACCAAATGTGAAAATCTTGAAACGATATGAGCCAGTTGTTTGATTATTGTGTTAATTAGGAAGTGTTACAAAAATGCCTAATTCGCGTCCCCTCGCAGAATTATTTATGGCGGTAATCGTAATTTCCATGAGACGGAAAGAATCTTCAATGAGCGCTTCCCGGACCGTCCGATATGGAGGAAATATCTTCGCGAATTAGTGCGGAAATTTATCGAGACTGGTAGTGTTCAGAGCTAGAAGAATCAAGGGCGACCATCTATTTCGGAAGATAAACAAATTGCAATCATTGGTGAGATGGTGGTAAATCCTGAACAGTCGACTTCTCAGGTTGCAGACATCTGTGATACTTCGTCTGCTTCTGTGAAACGATTGCTGAAAAAACAGAAATGTTATCCTTATAAATTTCAAATGGTGCACCAGTTGACTGAAGATGATCCTGACAGACGTGTGGAATTTTGAGAAATTATGACCGATAGCAAAGTTTACTAATATACAATAAGTTAGGTCACTTAGAAGTCGGCTCTTTGGAACCCGTATACAAGCGCGGCCGCGGCGTCAAAGCATGCCGCTCAAAGAAACCCGCCCAGCGAAAATGATTCAAAGCGACCGACAGACGTTCCGAACTAATGGCAAAGTTGACTAATAATAAACAGTTGGACCACTTTCGAAAACGCGCGAAACCGGCTCCACCCTTCTACTTCGTTTCTCTTGGAGAGCCCAGTTCCCATTAGTTCGGAACGTCTGTCGGTCGCTTCGAACCATTTTCGCTGGGCGGGTTTCTTTGAGCGGCATGCTTTGACGCCGCGGCCGCGCTTGTATACGGGTTTCAAAGAGCCGACTTCTAAGTGACCTAACTTATTGTATATTAGTAAACTTTGCTAATGGGAACTGGGCTCTCCAACAGAAACGAAGTAGAAGGGTGGAGCCGGTTTCGCGCGTTTTCGAAAGTGGTCCAACTGTTTATTATTAGTAAACTTTGGTTACAGTAACTCAAAATAATGATTATAAGAACTAATATAGCTAGTTGAGTCAGCTAAATCCAATAGTTGTGGTACCTGACCTTTAAGATTCCCATTATTATTCATAGTTGTTGCAACTATTGTTATTAGTTGTGATAATTAAAAAAATATGGCTGACACAACCGCATTTGGGGTATAGTTTTGATCAGCCAACCAAGGTTAGTTGATATAACTATGGAAGCCGCCTGTTGTCCTAACTAATTTGAATTTGCTGGAATAACTAATTTTCAAACCTGTCCTCCATGCTATCCACACTTCTTAGCTGCTATTACTAATTTTTTAGTTATGGCGACCTTTTATTTTTCTTGGTGTAATAGTCTAGTCAAACGGTGTTCAAAAATGGGAAATAGGGGAAAGTTTTATTTTTTTTTTGTTTGAATGTATTTTATGGCTGCTTCAAACGAATATCAAGTTTGCCAACACGAATTTTGACCGGAAATCATTTTTTTGTTCAGGAAAACTCAATAAAAAAAATCTTTTTCAAGTTTTTTGAGATGACTAAACTCCTATGCATTTTTGGTTAATTTTGGTTATGAACAAAATGTCAATTTTCTACATTTCACTTTATTCAAGTTTTTTTCCTACGATCAACGACTCAGCCGCCAAGAGGCTAGAAACTGTACCTATGTAGTACATCTTCATCGACGCATTTTTTTCCTTGAGGACCCTTTCTTCATCCGCACCTAAAAATAGAAAAGAAACAAATTTAGAGTTGTGTTTTGATTTGTTTGAACCGATATAGCTTGTCCAGCTGCCCCGTCTTCTTTCGTTTGCTATTCAGGTTCAGTGACTAAAAAGTCGAACTCCAATTCATTGATCATTTCCACCTGACTTCACCTTCTGGGTCTTCAAAAAAGCATGCAGTATTATCTGTTTTCGTACTCCAGACACATGGTAATGCACTTGAGCCCCGCTTTATCACAGTCGCAACTTCTTTGGAATCTTGTGGGGAGTAGGTGGTGACAAGGCAACTGGTGCAAGAACCGTTTTCAATCTATTTCTTCCCCACTCTTCTGTAATTCTCTCGGCTCTTAACTATTTTCGGATCTGATAGTGGACTCTTGGTGGGTATTGCACTGACCTCTAAAATAAAGGTCAGTGGGGTATTGTCGAGCTGCAGCTGCGGATTGCATG